>WMED01030837.1:0-10035 GCA_019650415.1 Pipa parva | reverse complement strand
TTGGGAGATTTAAATTGAGTCGTGGCTGCAGTAACCTCTGGCCGGCACTGTAAAAAAAAAAATTGCTAGGGGCGCCCCCCTGGGCAGGTGGCGTCCCTAGCATTTGCCTACTCTGCCTAATGGCAGAGCCGGCACTGGTCATAGGTTAGCCACCCGCTTAGATTGTAAGCTCCATGGGGCAGGGGCCTCCAACCTCTTGTGTCAAATCACAACCTAGCACTTAATTTGATGTATCCTTGTGATATTTTACTTGTTTATTGCACTTTTCCCTTGTTTGTATTGTACTTGTATCGCTGAATTGTACAGCGCTGCGTAAATTTGTGGCGCTTTATAAATAAAATTATACATACATACATACATACACTGCACTACAGGGACAGTTAAGGGAGAGTCATGTTAGCCATATGCTTCCAACCTAATATAATCTGCATGGGTGGCACATGCTACATTCAGAATATAGTGTAAAGCACACGGAATGTCCAGGCACATCTCCTATTCTTTCAGTTAATTAATAGGTATGATGATGGTATTAGCATTCATATGCAGTTTTCATGCTGTGACAAACGCTGAACAAGGGCTATGTTTCTCCTGCCTGTGTAAGGCATGAGCTCTTACTCTGGCTGTGGCAGCGTATACAGCAGCAGGTAAGATTAGATTCAGGTAAACTAGTCATGTGACCTACTCTTCACTCCCCCCCCTGCCCCCTCCAACACTACCAGCATCGCCCCTCCTTCCTACTGACGTCACGAGGAATCCGCTATAGCAGGCTTTATGGAAGGGGAGGAGCTAAGGTCCGTCGGCCGGCTAGGCTGGAGACGTCACTTCCGGAGTAGCCATTTTCCTAACAGGGTTAACGGTTGTTGCGGGTGGGTCTCTCGGGAAGCTGCCCGTGACCCGCTTCCGCCATGTCCGACTTTGATAGTAATCCCTTTGCAGATCCGGACCTAAATAACCCGTTCAAGGTAAGCCGGTGCTAGCGCTAAGCCGTGTGTTAAACACTAGCTGCGGCCATTACACGGAGCGGTGTCTGTATGGAGAGCGGTGTAGCTGGTTGTAGTTCACTACAGTTCACTGTGTTCCCTGCTGAGGCTGCAGTAAGTGATGGGGACTGGGGAATATGTGCAGACTAGAGTTGGACTGGTTGCCTTGTACTGTTACTATGTACCTGGTGTGAGGTCTGGTGCCATTGATTTGGCTGCTGCTACTGTATAATACACCTTTAATGTTCATTGGCTGACAGGTTTGTCACATGATCTTACAATTACTATCAGACTCCAATAAAGTGCACATTGCATGCCAGAGCAGTCATGGTGGCACCCTGTTATACAATCCAGGTATATACTGTGTCTCAGTCGTTAGTTACACTCCACCCTGGCATCATCAGCTTGCACTCTGTACAATCTCCCTATATGAGTGCAAATTTCCATCCATTCTCTACAACATACAAGCTGTTCACCCTTCTCTGTGCTAGTGTCATTCTGTAATAAAACTAGATTGTAACATCCTTGGAGTCAGCGAATGATTAATATCCGTAAAGTGTTGGAGGGGATGTTGTGCTGTATAAATAGGCAAGTTATTCACCTTATCAGCAACTAGTATTTTATTAGGATCCGCGTTTAATGGGTTGGTATATATCCTTAAAATGTAGCTCCCTTTTTATGTGTTGCAGTTGCCATTATGGACAGTAAATAGAAGCAAGAGCCATATATATATATATATATATATATATATATATATAATACTTAATTTCAAATGGGGGTTAGATGGTTTATTAAGAAAATAAGCTCTTTTGGTCATTGTTGCCAACAGGGGGTTACAGGAGTCATTAGTGTGGGAGGCCCTATCATAACATGCTTGGGGAGGTGGGCTGAGTATACCCTAAACCTATTTACCTATGCAATACAGGAGAAATTAATTCTGATCTGCACGCAAGTAGTTTTCTTCTCTCCTGCCTGCCCCCTTCAGCTATTGGCTCTACAATGTAGCTTTCTTCCTATCAGGGATACCATAATCTCCCTGCTCTCTCTCTCCCGAGTATAATAATGTACAATGAAACAAAAAACAGATGAATTCAAATGCATACCAAACATAAAGTATGTATGTGGTGCAGTACTCCTAATGAGCCAGTCAAAGACTCAATTAAAGTCCAATAGGTGAGTAAAAGGATAGAGGTCACACACATACAGCATAAGGTATATAACCCAAAATAATTTACTGAGTGGTTTGCCAATGATGGGAGGTGTGTGCCCCCCCCCCCGAAACGTTATGCTGTACACTGTCACACCAGTCAGTAAATTATTTTGGGTTATATACCTTATGCTGTGTGTGTACTCATCTATAATAATGTGCAATACCTCTATCTTCCTGTTCTCTCTGTTTCACGCTGACACTAAATAAATAATAAGCACTGTAACTGCAATACTTTTATTCCCTGTGCATCTCCTGAGGGGAAACTACTGTATGGTTTTGGGCACTATGGGGAAGAACTGTTGGGATACAGTGGAAGGAAACTGCTATTTTGTATTATATGATGCACTGTAGGGGAGGAACTTGCTCCACTGTATGGGGTACAATGGAAGGAGAAACTGCTAAACTGTGTGGGGACCTATAGGGGATGAACTTCCCCCATTTTCATGTTGTATGGGGGGAGGGGGGGGGCAAAAATATCTATTGATTGCCCCTCTTTTGGTTTATAATCCATCATCCCAGATAAGACAGAATTGCTTCCATGTTTAGGCCTTTTTCACACTATGTTCTCCATGCATTTTTGGTGGTCCATTTCATACGTGCTTCCGTGTTGCATTCCCCAGGCTGAAACGGTGTGGGCGACTCTATGGTGTCCTGAGCAGGAGAACACCTATCAGGAGTGCATTCCTCACTCACCGCACTCCTACTGAACTCACAGGGAAAGTGTGCAAGTCATCAATGCGTCCTCCCTGTATGAATTTGGATATGTGGATCATGAATGTAGTGCAGTACTTAGAGTAATGGCAGTAGGTATTTTACACACGGGTATATGGCACATTGTATTTTATTCAAAGACAGATTCTCCGGCACTCCAATCTTAAAAACATTAGTCTTTATTTTTCAATCTTGTTAAAAGCAGGTACAAAGAAATAAAAAATAGAAAGCCTTACTCCAGAGCACCCAGTGTTTTACCTGCACTTTCATTGAGGCACTTTTTACATCATGGATTGAGCAGCCTGTTTGGTACGTTGTATTTTATACCATGTAAAATGATCAAATTCAGATTCTGCATTGCAAGTCTTGGGAATGCATCTTTGTCATATAATTCCTTTTCATACCCATGTAAAATAATACCTCACCCAGTTTCTATCCTACTCTGAGAACTTGGTAGCCCACTGAACCAATGTCAAAACCATGGCCTGATGGGACATCTTAATGTTGTTTTACAAAAGATTATTTACAAGTATTCTACTAAAATTTATCAGTGACTTCTTAAATTATTCCCTTTGAAATTTAATTCTTGATTTTTATTGCTTTGTTTCCTTTCTATTTTTCTGCGATTGTAGACATACTTTAGAAATTGGGCTTTCTGGGGCACTTCATAAATATGGATTATTCCGCAGTCCATTGAAAACAATGGAATTGGGTGGGGTTTAAGGGGGAAAAGATGTCTGCAACCAACAGAGAGACGCAAATTAATAAAAATCAGAGATTCAAAGAGAATATTTTTAAAAATCCTATGTGGTAATAATAGCGCAGTGGGATTCCATCTCTTTCTGGTGTTACGCGTCTTTTAACCTAGAAAGCCAGCAGTGATTTTAATTACATAATGGAAGTGAGGGCAAGACTAGAATAGAAAGATAACTAATAAAAAAACAATGCTAAATTAAAAGTCAAACCAGTAAATAATTGATTTTTCTGGAGGCCAAGGGTCATTGATTTCTTCTTAATGGCTAACTGTCAATGACTGCAGGCAGCCAAAAAAAGATTAATCAAGACAGAAAGCAAATAATCTGGAGACCTTAAAAAAAAAATCTTTAAAGGATAACTCCAGTTTTTACAGATCAATCTGGCTTCATCACTTGCATTGCAGAAGAAATGCTCTGCTGGTTGTTACTATGGGCATCAGTCCAGCCCCTTTATGTTCTAGTGGATATCCCATCTGAAGGAAATTTTGTAAAAGAAGGTGCAAAAAATCTGCAGTAGCACAATAGAAAACTATTACCATTAGAACCCAACACAGTATTTATACAAAGGAAACTTAACTTTGTATTTTTCAGTGAAAGCAGATATACCGTAATTGTTTTTTTTTTTGTAGTATAAACTACTGTATCTTTACTTTTGGTGGTAATTATAGGAAGCTTAAGACAGTAATTTCCACCTTATTCTTTTGGTGGGAAAAATTAGTATTTACATGGTCTTTAGCTGTTGATATTGTTGGAATTGAGCAATGGTAGTTACATTTTTGCTGGTGAACCCTTTAAAGTTCCAAGAACACTAGAAAACAAACCAGATTTGCGTTTGTTTTTCTTTGTGTGTGTGTGTGTGTGTGTGTGTGTGTGTGTATTGTTGCAGCCATATTTTATTTTTCAAGCAAACAACCCAAGCCTTGTCTCATTGAACATTTGTGTAGCCATTTGGTCTGTTAAATAGTAGCATAAATAGAAGTAATTTTTCCTTACAAGGAAATAAAAGGTTTGCAGTGTCTAGGGGTGACTCTTAAGGAGGGTGAATATATAACAGTCATTTTCTTTTCTACATCACTGCCTGCTGCTCCCTGTAAAAGCAAATATTTTCTTACTCTGCAGCACTGCCTATTCTTCACAATCTGCTTCCTCAGTGGTCCCAAAATCACTGAGTCAATCAAGTGCAGAACAGAATTCTGACCTAATACTGCTTCTGTGTTTGCTCGACTTAAAGCAGGTGACAGCGATGGAGAAAAGAGTGATCATAAGTATTCCTTGCCTTAAGAATCACCTCTAGACAATACAAATCTTTAGTTTCCCTTTAAATGCTTACAGCGCCATTGAGGCAAAGCCAAATGGGAGATTGGCACTGAAACATTGTGGGTACATATGTTATTGGCCACAAATTCTTGGTGAATGAATGTGATCTTGAATGTAATTACATATACTGTGTATATTGTCGGACTGTAGAAATCAAAGTTGGTGACATGCAATTTTTTTTTCAAATTGCACAATCATGGAATATATTGTACTTTAACTTATACTGTCATACACAGACATGCTGTAACTAATGTCTGTTTGCTAATGTATGCACCAGACCTGTGCATTGTATGGCCCGTGGGCCACATCCGGCCCTCTGACTGGCTCGCATAAGATCCCATGAGGACCAAGGAGAACAACGGCAGTGGATGCTGTGTTCGGGCCTGATCCTTATAGACTGGCAAGAGTAATCTGCACACAGGACAGGCCACACACATATTTGAGTTCTCGAATAAGATGCATGATGCTCTGGAAGTGACAGGGAGGGGGGTTTCCTGCGAAAGGGGGAGGGGGGCGGTCAATTGCAGCATGTACTCTGACCCTCTAAAACCATTCCAATTTCTCATGTGGCCCCATGGGAAAATTAATTGCCCACCCCGATAAGCATTATTATTTCTGACTCATTGCATTGCTGCATATAACCTATGAAATGACAGCATTTGAGGATAATAGAATAATTTTAATTCAAAAGGTAATTTGGTTATTCACTGGGAGCACTATTTAGTGGCCTACTCACATTTATTAAGTGGGAGCTATTGTAATATCTAATTTAAGTCCAATGTTTATCCCAAAACAATCCTTTTTCCTGATAATGGGATGTTGTTAATTTGTTTTTAGTTTCTCTGCTTTTACCTCCTGAATTTCCATGCTTTTTTTCTGGTCTTGCAACTCAAGCATGTTCAGTTGATTCCCTGCGGCAAATGTTACAAGCTGCTTAAAATAAGAGAACTTCGTATCTTTAACAGGATCAGCAAGGACAGCATTAGCTTGGAGACCAACAAATCTATTTTATTCCACAGAGCAGGTTATAACACCTAGCATATCTTAATAAAGTTCCCAATCTGAGGGTGGAAAATGGAATTGTACAATGAAAGTTTTAAACCATTTTTTTAAGTGCCTTGATTGCAACAGATTTTTATATGGTGACACTGCCACCTATATTGGTTCTTCGGTCTACTAGTGCCTTCTTATGATTGACATGGTATCATGGGTATTGTAGTCATTCTGTACAGGCTACATGCATTTCAGGTAATACAATGGCACAAGGAAATGATGAAACTACAAAAGAAATTAAAGCTGTTAAAGGATGGATTCACACTAGCTGATTTTTTTTTTTAATTGGGCTCATTGTGAATGATCACCCAGGAAACAATGGATACTGTTTTTCAAACTCTGCTAAAAATTATCTAGTGTGAACCCAGCCTTAGCCACAATATTTATCATATGGGTAGATTGGGTTTCCAGGTATAAATGTAGATTATTTTGTTTTCCAAAATAGCCGTATGTTTGAGATATGTATGTATTTTATTTTTAATGTGCCACAAATTTACACAGCGCTGTAAAATTCAGCAATACAGACATGGGAAAAGTGCATTAAACAATATGAGTAAAATATCACACGGATACATCACTTTACGTGCTAGGTTGCGGTTGACACAAGAAGTTGGAAGTCCCTGCCCCGGGGTGCTTACAATCTAAATGGGAGGAAGATTTACATATACAGAAGGACAATAAGAGCTGAGACATAGGTAAATAAATAGGTCAATAAATACATATATTAAGCATGAATAACTATAGGTAAAATAAAATATATACATAAAAATCAATGCTAGTGCTCTGAAAGATAGGATTTCAGTTTGGTTTTGAACATGGAGAGGGAATGTTTCGGGTGAAGACAAAGGGGTAAAGAATTCCAGATGTGGGGGGGCAGCGAAAGAAAAGGGTTTAATACGAGAAAGGGCAGTATTATTATGTGGCATGCAAAGCTGGTTGCATTGAGAAGAGCATAGTGGAATTGCTCTCTTCTTAAAATCATGAATATGTTAAGTCACCTTAGAGTTCCTTGCCCTATATATTCTATGAATTATACTTATTTATTGCTATAGTATGAATGCAACATGTAATACATACAGTTTTGCCAATAGAGAAATACTAAAGTTGCAACAATTGTAAAATGTGTATTTAGAAAAGATTTCCCTGCTTCTAAGATGCATCTAAAAGTGATCTTCCTAAAAGCTAAAATCTTTAGTTTTACTTATCTTCCTACAATCACAGATTGTCTTCTCATGTATAAACATTACATGCCTATTAGGCTGTCAGCTGTCATTTTATGAAAAAATGCCCTATAAAGTGAAAGCAATATAACAACATCATACTTTATAGGTTAAGTGTATATTATACATGTGTTCATAATTAAGTCTCATTTATGATGTCCCTGTCACATGCACAGGTCACAAGATATTTTTCAGTATAAAGGCCCTTTTCTTTGTCACAATATCTTTGGTTGCCATGTATTGTGTGTTTATAGTGCATATCCTTATCTCTGCTTTTGAAAATGTAGTTTCTTTGTGTAAACACACATTACCCAGAATTTTAAATAAAGAGAAAAAGAGCCTTAGGTGCTAGTGATCTGGTAAATTAACTATTTGATAAAGGGCAAGAATGCCCAAAACATGTAATGTGATTTACACAATAAAAAGGTAGTTATAGTTAATCTACCAGATCACGAGCACCTACAGCTCCTTTTCTCATTACTGCATATCACTTTTAGAGCAGTAACAGCGGTTCCTGGATCCCTGGTGTAGTCCTACAAATCATTCCTGCTCCCTTCCTGTATGTTGTGAGATACTTACTCTGAATTCTATTTATATTGATGGATCTACTCTGCAGTGTTCCTTCTTACCTTGCTCTCTGGTACTCAGGTTTCAGCCAGACCCAACATCAGTTATTAATGAAGTGTATACAAAGAAGTCCCGAGGATGCAGTGCTGAACAGAAATTAAATACCAGTGGATTCTGAGCATGTTTGTGTGCTCTATCGATTTGCTTTTTTTCCCCCCCCTACTTTATAAAAGCACTAAACAAAATATAATGTCATTGTTTCTATATTTATTGGAGCTGAGCAAAATTAAAAACATTTGCTGTTGGATTGCGTTCAACTAGAACCTCTCTAGCTGCAGTAAATACTTCTGGACACTCTTGAGTAAGGATAGCATCAGGTTGCAATGTTAAAGATAGCCCAACTGCATTTATTCAGTGCAGGTAAATGGTAAAAAAGCTAACCTATATCTGCTATGAATTCATTTCTGCAAATGCATTAAGCGCATTTTAGTTTAAAAAAAAAAAAAAATCTTCCTGTGGAGCAGCAGTCACAATGAAGGACATCCCCCTTTGTACCTTTTTAAAATGCACAGTAACCAGGAAGTGTAGGAGTAGGTATCATTCCCCTAGAAGCATAAATTCCAACCTGCCAAACGCAACCAAATTATAAAAGAATCCAAAATATAGAGGGACAGTAAAACTGAGTAATTCACCTACATTTCCAAAAACATGCAATTTATGATAAAATGGTAGTATTGTATGTGAAAATGCATTTGGTTAACCTTTGTAAGGCTGTCTGAACTGAGGGGCTTACTCTTCTTCTGTCAAAGTGAATTCGCATTGCTCCAATGGTCAAAAATTCTCTACTCCTTATTCACAAAGAAGCTAATTTCCATAGAGAAGAAGGGAACAGTGTCAGATGCTGTTTCTTGTGTAGTGAGGCGAACAGTATGAGCCCTGCCATCAACCCCCCCTAATTTGCCACTTTGAACTGGTGCCTTGCTAGATTCACTACCTGGATAGACGCTGACACACATTCCAAGTGATGCAGAGAGCTCAGTGAGTCTGTGAGTCTGTCGTAAGCATCCCAATTGGTCATAATTTCAGCACATCTCAAACTTTGATGTAGATTCAAAGATTGGGCCAAAAAACAAAGCAAATATGTACGTTGACTCCGAGGAAACAGTGATTGAAATTCATTTCAATTAAAATTCAAATCTGAATTCAATTTTCATTGGTCTTGGTTTTTAAGGAAGATTAAATCTGTGGATAAGTCTTTTCACTTGTACCCATGATATCCCACTGTTGACTATAGGCAAGTAAGTTAATATTCAGGGCTTCAACTACCAAACTAAAAATGTTGGTTTTATAGTCAAGCTGTGTAAAAAGTCTGCGTACAGCACCCGGTATCTTTAGCAGCTGTATGTAACAGACTTGATGATCATTTCTTCGCCAAGGAGATTAGGCCATAATACATCTATATTATGACTACCTGGTGCCTGTACTAGTTTATGCATTTCCCATTTAGCGGTGAGCAACGTAAAGGAAAGCAATAGCCTGAAATACATTTGATTTTGTAACATGTACCTTATGTATAAGAGCTTACTAAGTCAGTTTAGGATGATCCACTGGTACTCTGACAGTCAGACAATTATGAAACGTTTTCACACATTCCCAGGCATACTAATGGTTATCAGTGCTCAGCTGAGATTCCTGCTAGCCTATGTTTAAACAGGCTGAGTTCTTGCTATTCTGCACATGACTTGGCATTAGCATTATCTGGTTTTAATCTTATTTATGATCACAACTGTTAGGTCTTCTTACAGTATTCATTGTAAGTTAGTGTCAGTGGACCTGTTGAAATGCATTCTGCAGCAGAGCACAAAGGAGTTGAAGAAATGGTCATTTCTATAGATGCTCCTCCTATCAGATCCCTGCTAGGTCATGATTTAAGGGATCTGATTGGAGGAGCTATGTCAGTCATCATTTAGTCCCACCCACCTATCTTGGGAAAGAAAAGGCAGGCTGATAGGGAGATGACAGTGAGAAATGCTGTATAAAGCAGTGACATTTGCTCTAAGACTGCAAGGGAAGCTCAGCTTCCCCTAAAATGACAAAAGAAATAAGTGATCAAATATATAAAACAGTACAGTATGTACATGTCATTTCCTCTCACTCATTCTTGCAGATTTACAGTGCTTTAAACAGTGTGGACGCTGAGCTTCCACAGACTTCAATAGCAA
>WMED01030836.1:0-10035 GCA_019650415.1 Pipa parva | reverse complement strand
GAAGTGAGGCGAACACTACGCGCCTCACTTCGGAGCTTGCTGAATTCCCCCCTTAGTCCAAATAAAGTATCATATAATACTACAGTATTCAACTTTCTTAAAATATAGAATCATAACAAACTTTTACTGAACTCAGAAGATCTATACAAAATGATTAAGTGACTTTAAACAGCAGAACATAGCAATTTATGACTGCCTATAATAATGCTTGAGCCAAATAGGAACAGATCCTATATTTTGGCCCATTTCACAGTGATACCTATTATTTGTGGTTTAGCTTTGAAGACAGTGAAAAGACAGCAAGTCAGAGGTAGGGAAACACAAACATGTAATGCAGTGCTGATAAAACACGTTTGGTAGTTCGCTACCTCACACTTGCTGTTTTTTCCTTATCTTCAATACTATTGGATTATCATTGGTGTATGGACAGACACACCATAGGGAAACAGCACATATCTTCCCTGAGAAGAAGGAACCTTCACCACCCCGAGGTTACATTATTTGACGTCTATTATTTGTGCTGTGCTTTATCTAGGTTAAAACAAAAATGAAAGCAACAAATATCTTTTGAATGTCACAGATTTTTTAAAATTAACTTAATTACATTAATTATGATAGTCTTCTGTGATTAGAAACCGTATCTTTTGTTTGATTCATCAAAGACCTGTAGAAAACATTTTTTACGTGTGGGGGTTATACAGAGAGGTTCCATAACTCCAGTCCTCCAGTAACCCCAACAGGTCATAGTTTCAAGATCTCCCATATGCAGACAATTAGGGTTACATTTTTTTAACAATCAGATCAACCTATACAGGACTCAAAACATTACCTGCCGAGAACAATATAGAAACTGAATCCAGAAGAGGAGCTATCTTATAGATTAAGGTAAATGATACCTGGCAGGAAGGATTTGTGCTTTCACTATTCCCAATTAACAATGTATTCATCTATAAAAATGACTGCTGTGGAGTATAAATAAATGATTTCTGTTGGATTCACATCACAGGAGCTTATAGCTACAGAATGTTTAGCACTTTCAGTCACAACTGTGAACTTGTATAATTGGCATAAATTGATGAAGTGCTTTATCTTTATAATTCATAATTTTATACAAATAAAATCACAAAGGTTCAACATTAGAATAATCAAATATTTCTTATTTAGAATGCATTCCTTTGATCCCGTCCCGTCTACCTATTACAATATTTTGTCTTTTGTAATACGGATGCCTTATCCTTAATTTAAACAGTAGCCACCTATACTAAGCTGACCAATGGAAACATTTAATTAGAGAAACCAATCAAAAACAAATCCTGCAGCATAACCTTTGCAATGTACATGCTGTGTGGCTATGTATGCTACATCCAATTCAGCTGGTATAAGCAATGCAGATCTGCATTATGCACTAATAAAGGACAACTTCCTTTGCTTCAAAATACTTTTGTAATTCAAAATGCAAAAATATTAAGTTTAATATATTTAATATATTCTTCTTTTTCTTGCCGCATTTACCTCAAAGCACTGCATGACTCGTTGTCAATGCAAAACACTATAATGAACATACATAGCAGGCTATTAATTTGTCTACATACGTTATACATGTTGCCATGGTTTCTAAGTGAATGGTGTAGCATTTAACAAAGCATACATTTGTATTGCTATTTTAACTTCTCACAACAGTTACCTGCATCCACTTGGGGAAATTCATCCACTGTTCAGTCACCACAGGGTAGTAAGCCCTGCTTACAGTTGGAGTAGTGCCTGTACCTTTACTTTATAATAATTGGTGCCAGAGATTCTTTCTTAAAGAACACCAACTGTTTATTTACAAATATGTACAGTTGATAGAGCTTCATACAAATCGTTGTAAGAGTAGATAATTATTCTAGTCATGCATCACATATTAGGTACTTCAGATATATTTACCCTTCCTTGAGTATATTTGGATTATCCTGGCAAGGTGTAATTTCTAATGAAGGCTCTGTCACAGTAACCCAGCCACCTTTGGCTGCCTGTAGGGATTCTCCACCCTGCACGATGGAGGCATTATAGCAAAGCCCCAGCCTGCACCCAGGCCTGGGACTAAAGACC
Source organism: Pipa parva (assembly GCA_019650415.1). Taxonomy (NCBI): domain Eukaryota; kingdom Metazoa; phylum Chordata; class Amphibia; order Anura; family Pipidae; genus Pipa; species Pipa parva. The sequence goes on along the minus strand of WMED01030836.1, from coordinate 7,944 downwards.
CAGCCTACTTCCTGAACACTAATATTTATAGACTGGGGAATAGTCCTCTCAGCTATATTCATAGATCAGGGGTGGGCAAACGTTTAAGCCATCTGGCCGCATGAACAGTCCGATGGTTTCAGAGGGCCAGGCGGCATGCCTAGTGTGCTGATGCCTATGGCACTAGGCCATGCCCCCCATTTTAATATCCTCCCACGGGCCGGTCCGAGACTTCTGGAGGAATGGATTCGGCCCGTGGGCCATAGTTTTCCCAACCCTGTCATAGATACTGTACATATTTCCATAATGTATAAATACAAAACTCCAGTAGGTGGCACTATTAACACACATCCTGGGTGTAACATACTAAATATAGATAGATATAAATGATTAAACACTATAAACACTTAACCTTTTAAGGAAATGGATTATAGCCATTTAATCTCCTGACACATTTCAAAAGTGTTCACTTTTTTGAGCAGATAAAAAAAAAATTTGTTCAAAACAAATTGAAAAGGTCGAAATATATTTAATGATGGTTGGTACATTTTCCTCATATTTGTGTTTGTTTGTTAAAGAAATGATTGTGAGGTGACAGCCCTAATGTTAGCAATATTATTAATTGTATGAAAAATGCAGAAAGCCACAGCTCACAGTGTGCCGTGAGTTATAGTAGAATTTCAGTAAATTATACTTTCAAATTTATTAAAAAATACTTAGAAAATCTGATGTTTTATATTTTCTATTGCAAATTCATAGGTTGTTATTATTTACTGTTCTACTCAGCTTCATCTTTTTTTATCTTTAATCAGTTATTCTAGGACTTGATTTTTCATTTAGATTTGTTTTATCTTTCTGTTCAGGTTCCAGTTTATACTTAAAAGCACTGCCTGGTTGCGAGAGTAATTGACCCTAGCAACCAAGGGACCATTTAAATGCACATGAGAAATTTGGAACAAAAAAAAATTCAATAAAAACTGAATACAAGTTGATAAATGTCTTAGAAAAGTGGCATCTATATCACATTAAAAATTAAATAATGACAGTAAGCATGTCTTTATACATAATATATATTTTAATTCTGCTTTCAGAAACTCGACATGTTTCATGGGATGCATTTTTTTGGATATTTTACTATTAATTCTAAAACAAGTTTATAATATATTATAATTATTTAGCTTTTTCTTTGCTATATGAAAAATACAAAAAATTACTTGGGCAAAATTTACAAAGGTCAAAGGTGTTCTCACCCGAATTTTTCATTTTTCTACTAATACAAGTATTCACCTGGTTGGGACAAAAAAAAAGAAAAAATTGGGCAAAATATGGACATTTTCATCTTGGTAAATTTCATCCAATGGGGGTTATTCACTAAAGTCCGAATTGTTGCATATAGGTGCGAATTTGCCAGTTAAAGACAGTCGCAATAGACTGCTACTGTCGCAGTTGCGTCTTTATAATGAGACTATTGTTGCAGTCACGATTTTATTCTGGGAAAATTGTCGCAATATTAATATTAAAAAAATTGTCGCAACTTTACAATGGGGAAATTGTCACGGATTTGCTATGGGAATCTGCTGTTTGCGAATTCGACAGTCGAATTCGCACCTTAGTGAATAACCCCCAAATGTCTCTTGAACAGAATAACACTCAGTATGCATGGGTGCTTATAAGAGTATGGTTGCCAATCTTACCAAAATAAAGCAATGGTACACGGGTAATTTAAAAGTGTTAGTGTTACAGCAAGTGTTCACCTTGTAGTTTTCCAGTTAAAATAACCATTTTCTTCTTAAATATTTCTTATATACAAAGCCTATAGTCTTTTTTATCCACAATGACTTTTTATTTAAAGTTTTAATACAAGATTATTATAAAGGTTTAGACAATAAACTCATCATCCAAACAGGGATGCATTGATACTGAAAGGGCAATCTCAATCAGAATAAAAAGACTTTCATACTCGGAATATGGAATTTACTACTAAAATAGGGATTAATCAGTCATAAATTCATTGGATGGGTTTAATAATAGGTGTTTTTCATTTATTCAAAAATAATATTTCTGTATAAGTCATGAATATTAAATAAAGGAATATCGAATAGTTGTTAATTGTATAACTGTCAGATGTCCTTGATTTGACAGTTTTTTTTTGGTGGGGAAGTTTTTAGCTTTATTTGGGATTATACCCATTACTATATTTCTCCCATTCACTATGCCTAGTGGAATATTTACTACAGTCGTATAATATTTCCCTACTTGATCTAAATTGGCAACACTGATATGTAAATTTATCCAGCCCTTTCCAACTTGGTTCAATTGAAATAGTGGTTGTCTGGTTAAAGGTGCTGAAAATCCATGATTTCCTATGGAGATGAGGCAGTCCCCAGCCATAAAATAGGCGATATTGATAAATTTGGGCTTTTTAAAGTCATAGAAAGGACAATGGTATTAACGCTTTGATACAAAATTGATATTGATAATTTCTTTTCAACTTTAAATAAATTGGGGGAAAAGGAAAATGCAGTGGAAAAAAAACTAGAAAAATGGGCAAAAAGGATCAAATGATCTGAGCAAATATCTCCCCAATGTAAAAATAAAAAGATCTTTTTCCTGAGCAGCTTTTATTAAAAGGATATTAGCAGACGAGATACTATCAAAGTGAATGCAGTCAGAACAGTTGCACGCTATCATAGGATTTCCTTTTAAACATGATCTGATTGTGCATAGGTTGCGTACATTTAAAAAGGAAGGTCATTCAAATGAAAATGTTATTCAGTATTTATGCAATTGTTTGTAATATATTTGAATTGTGGTAGTTTATTTCCTTGCTCCAGGTAATGCCTCATGAATGGAATATCTGGGTTTTTTTTTTATCTTCAAACGTTGCCCTTGTCCTGTGTTTACAAATATATATATATATATATATATATAAAATTATTGTATATATTTACTGTATATACAGCCTTCAGTGTTCTTTGTGATTACTAGTGAATAGTCTCTAATTAGGGCAACATTTAATAAACTTGGAAAAGCCCAATTTTGCTTTTCTGAGTTTATTCCCTTGAGATCTCGGAAGTTTCTCACAGTAAATATCGATTTTTTTTTCAAATGAAATTTACCGACAGAAACTTTTCGATTGAATTTTTTGATGGAAATGTGGCCATACTTTACACTAGTAGTACCTTTCCATAAACAAATTTTGATTAAAAAAAAAAAAAAATCAAAAGGTTTCTGTTGGCAAATAGCAATCAAGACAATCTCACGATATTTACCGTGAGAAACTTCCAAGATCTCACAGGAATAAACAAGGAAAAGCAAAATCAGGCTAAGGAAATTGACTAAAGTCGAAAATTAGTTTTTGGACTTTTTCACCCAATTTACAGTCAAAAATATTTACCTTTTATTAGGGAAAAATTCCTTCCCGACGAAATTTATTAAACTCGAAAAAGCCTTTTCGGCTTTTTCGAGTTTAATCAGGAGAATGGGTTGATGTTTCTCCCGGTAAGTAGATTTGACTCGTGCGATATTTACTGTGAAAAACTTTTTGTAATTAAATATATCCATGGAAAGATAGCCATACAAATAGCTACCTTTCCATGGTTATATTTCATTTAAAAAGTTTGTCACGGCAAGTATCGCACAAATCAAATCTCGCGATACTTACCGGGAGAAACTTCAAATCATACTCCTGAGTTATTAAACTGGGAAAAGTGCAAACGGCTTTCCCGAGTTTAATAAATTTCACTCCGGTCATATTTACTAAAGTCAGAAACCTCATTATTGCCATTTTCAACCATTATTGCTGTTATTTTGGAGAATTTTGGTCATTTAGCTGGTAATTTATCACTGTGATTTTCATTTTTTTTTTTGCGGAGAAGTTATTTGGTAAATTTATATCAATATCGTTAATGCTATATAATGATGACGGATTTAACTGTAAAATTAAATGTAAAAATTAACTTTTCAATATCAATATACAGTATATGCCATTTCAACAAACAAAACTTTGGAACTAACATTACACTAGTGCCCATTGAAAATAATGAATAATGCCACCCTCTAAAGAGTGGCAAAATGTAATGTTGCTAAAATTAAGTGGAAAAATCAAACACCTACTTTGGTAAATGCTGGGAATAAAATTGTTAGCGATATTATTGGCAATATCAATATTATCTGGCGGTAACGATATACAAAGAAAACTAATGCCAGAAACCTAGAAAGGGGCATAGTAAATAGAAGTAGGTCAAAATCAGTAAAATAACACAATTTACTATTCAATTTCAAAACGCAAATCAATTCGACTTTAGTAAATATGCCCCACTTAAGGTGTTTGTAAATAATAATACTGAAAAGGTTATTTATTAATGTACAAATTTGACTATTGAAATGATTTTGAGTTACTTCAAGTCGCTATGCTAGGATATCCTTAGTTTGTGTTGGCACTTGGTTGCAGTCTTTAATTTCACTTTTGAATGAACAGTCACTTTACACCACAACGGAGACCTGTCATCAACTCTCCCTCCTTATGCCAGATCAAAACTGGTACATCTGGTGTAGTACACCTTGTTGATTTGAGCACTTTGATGCACACAGACATTTGGTAAAAAAATTGAAAGTAATGTGAAGAGCTATTTTAGTCATGAACAGTGTAAGTTTCTGGATTGGTTGCAAATATGTCACATAGCAGAGTTTGACGAATAAGCAGAGATGGAGAATTGGTGAATTAATGTGAATTTGGACCAAATTTTCAAAATAGTTTGGACTTTCATGACATTCAGCCCCAGATTATTCATAAAAGTTTCTTTTTTCCATTACAGTGGTACCTAGAGATACGAATTTAATTTGTTCCGTGACCGAGATTGTAACTCATGACAGTTTGTATCTCAAACCAATTATCCCTTTTTAAAATAATACATATGAAATGAACCTTTCCGGCCCCAACAGTTCGTATCTCAAATTTCTGCTTGTATCTCAAACAGGAAAACGGTCCGAATCACAATTTGTATCTCAAGAAATTTGTATCTCAAGTAGTTTGTATCTCGAGGTACCACTGTATATTAATCTGCACATTTCCATCAAGAACAACATTAAATTTGAAGGAGCTATTGCGGTTTCAATAAACCATTTAATATACACTTTAAAAGAATATTCTGTGGAACTATTTTTGACATGTATTATAAATATATGATCTTTATGATCTTCTATTGTGAACATGCTCAAACCTTTTAAAAAAATAAATTATACCGCCTGGAATACATTTTTTATTTAATACTGTTTTTATGCACATAGGAATGTTTCTTACTAAATGGAAAGAATACACAACGAATGCATTCCAAATGGATTAGACAGAGGTTGTAGAAGAATAACAGCAAATGAACTATGCACTGGAGGCATCATTATTTGTGGTACCCCCATTCGTGAAGAAATACAACTTCCATCAACCCCTAATTGTTAATGGATATTGGGAGTTTTAAACTGGTAATGACTATTGTGATGAAGGTGATAAATACCATTATGATTATTAAAGGGGACCTAAAGGTAAAAATGAAGAAAGACTTATTAAAAACCTTACTTGATATAGAGGTGAATCGATACAGTCACAACATGAGAAGCCAGTGCGAAGCTCCATCCTCTTGTTTCACCAGCCTCACACATCATCATGCTCATTGTGGGGAGCATTCTCATTGGCCCCCGCAATGAACGTGATGATGTCTCAACATTTTATCACTGACGGTGAAACAAGTGGGGAGGAGCTTTGCACTGGCTTCTCAGTCAGCCTGCACTGTGAAGAAGCATTGGGTGCCGGCTAATTACAGCACAGCTCATGCTATGACTGTAGCGATACATCTCTATATCAGGTAAGGTTTTTAATAAGTCTTTTTTCTTTTTTACCTTTAGTTCTCCTTTAAGTATTTACAAATTTGTATGTATACTCTGTCCCATTCCAGACATGTTTTATTCATTCTTAAACGTTATTTGACTTACAGTTTCATTCACATTACAAACACAGTTAAGTTACACTTTCAGTATGTTTTTTTTTATAAAGCAAATACAATCACTTCCTTATAACATGCAGAGACAATATCACGTTCTTTTTGATAATATTTCTTTTTAGTAACTTCAGTCAGTTGAGATACTTTGGCATCTAGGATAAGGTTTATTTAGCAGCTCTTTTTGAACAGTATTTCCCTTACAGGCCACCAGGGCCTTTTCACATTAAAGCTTTTACTAGGTTTTTGTCTCTTTAAAGAGTCTATAGCATGCAAACTCCAACGTCAAAAGTCCTATGTTTGTAACCATCAGCCGTCGACTGGTCCTATTTCCCTTGCTGGTATCATGGGCTGTTCTTTCCGTTCTTCAATTGAGCAGTTTGAAACTGCGTTAGCTACTTGACAAAACTTCCTAAGTAAAATGTGTCGAAGTAAGAGGTAAACCCAAGGGTCAAGTATTTGGTTCAGTGAGGCCAGGCGGATAGCAGTCAAAAAGAAATTGCAGTCTTTCTGCAGTTCCGGTGATTGTTCTGAAAGTTTTGGTTTACAATGTTCAACTGAAGTGTGATTGGATATCATTTTAAGCATCATTACCTGTTGGGAAACACATAAAATATTCAGTTTTAGTTTATTACAAACAGAATAAATCAAATCACACATGTGAAACAAATATAGAAAAGATGTTATTTGTACAAACTTTTGGGACATATTTATCAAGTTGTAAAACGCATAAAAATAATGGTGAATGGTATAAACTTTATGATGAATAAGAAAAAGATGATAATATAATAAACTTGCTGGGCAAGATTGGAGAAACCGAATTCTACACTGAGGTAACACATTTATTGGAGAAATTCCAACAATTTGCACTTCCAAATAGTTTTTTTTTATAAACTTAACACTTTTTTTTAGAGGATTCATTTTTATTTGATTTTGTTTTTGCACATATGGTAAACGTTAAGGGGTTTTGCTCGCATGCATAAGTTATTTCTCTGCATATCTATAGCACAATAGGAGCTGCCATACTTTTAAATCTGATTATTACAATAAAATAAAACATAGTATTGAATTAAATCAGTTCCCAAGAAACAAATACAAACAATGGATGGCATATGTCTAGAAAATTGTATTATGGATGAATCAATGAAGTCTGAGGCATTTGGATATAAAGGCTTAGCATTTGGGAAACAGAGAAAACAAATGGATAGTTATTGATATCTCCTGTCAAGCATGGCGCAAAAGAACAAAATGGAATAGGGGTGCTCTGGAGTGCATGGAACTATGAAGAAAAATGTTACAACTCTATTTTATATCTTGCCATGGTCTTATGGTGAGCTTTTATCATATAGCATATAATAAGCCAAAGAAAAACTATTTGGAGAAGAAACAAGTAACTAGAATCCTGCCTTTGATGGATTGGCTTCTGGAATTATCAGATCCAACTACATTTTTCAAAAGCTTTTCCAGTAATTCAAAATGTTTGTGTACATGTTTGTAGATCTACAGATGTGTGTATATATTTGTGAGCATGCGTGTGCATATACAATATATTACATATATTAATATTATTATATATTATATACAGTATATTATTATATTATATATAAGTCCTGCATCCAGGACTTATATAAATCCCGTCTTCTTCAGAAAGCCCTCTGTGTGGCAGGTGATCATGTCCTCCCTCTTCACTGTTACTTCAAACTCCTACCCTCAGGGAGAAGAATGCGCAGTTTAATGGCCAGGTCTAGTAGACTGAAGAACAGTTTTACTCACCAGGCTGTAAAAGCTCTGCACTCTCTCCCTGCTCTACCTCCCCCCCTCATCTCCCCCCCCTCACCTTTTAACCTCCCCTCCTGCTATCACCTCTCCCTTGTAAATTCTTAACCTGCCTCCGAGCCCAACACCCTTCCCCCCTTCTCTCCTCCTATACTTATTTTTATTGCATTATTGTATTCGATGTATATATGGTATTGCA
>WMED01030834.1:0-10035 GCA_019650415.1 Pipa parva | reverse complement strand
TTTTATTTACGATTTACACAACGTGCCAACTTTTCTGATTTTGGGGTTTGTATAATAATCTAAGTAGATTAACAAGAGCCTTCTAACAAACCTATATACAGTATATACAGCAGTGCTAGACACTTGCAAGAACCTAATGTAACATATTCAAATACATTTTATGTAGAACCATGGTTAATAAAAAAAAATTGATAGTATATCTTGTGTAGGATTAGATGATGCATGGCACATCAAAGGTTTGTAACTCTATTACTGAATTGTGTTTTTTTTCCTGATAGTGTAATTATCTTAAAGGAGAACTAAATTGCTCATTAATTGAGGCATGATTCGTCTTTGCTGAGCCAACTTGCTGATCCCTGCCTTTAGTACCTCAGTGCGTCCTGCTTCTTCTTTCAGGGATCTTCTTTTCTTCAGTTTCAACATCTTGGTCTCCTTCTAGCTGAAAGTCTCCTCTTCAACCTCACTGATGGGAGCAAGCTCAAAAGTGTTATTAGGTAATTGTAATACTGCGCTTGCTCACATTAGCAAATGAAAAAGAAGAGGCTCTAACATCAAGGGGACCATGACAGTGGAACTGAGTAGATTGAGGGACTGAACGCAGATAAGTATGATTTGTTTGTAATGCCTAGCCCTTGAAGACGCACAAGAAAATGTTTCAAAACAAATTCTCTATTCCTACCTCCAGAATGCATTGTAACTCAAGTTGTGTTAAGCTACTGCAGGGGTGGGCAAACTATGGACATCTTTGGCCGTCGGGTGATAGGGACGGGCAGTGGTTCCTCTCTCACAGGAAGTTAACTTTCAACTTCCTGTGAGAGAGGAATGCTGTACCTCTAAGGCTAACTGTTAGATCAGACAGAGCCGGAACAGGAAAGAGATAGGGAAAGAGAGAAGGAGGGAGTCGAGCTCCAAGATATCGCCCCCCTTCTTCAGAGAGTATGGAGGAGGGGGCAGCACAGTTTGTTATGCTTTATGGAATATACTATACAGCAGGGGTGGGCATTTAATTTTCCCATGGGCCACATGTAAAATTAGAAAGTATATTAGTCTAGCCCTCTAAAACCATTCCAATTTCTCATGTGGCCCCATGGGAAAATTAATTTCCCATCCATGAACTACTGTGGTAATACATATGTTAAACATTTTCGTTCAAGGCTAGAAATACACTGAATTTTGGTTCTTGGATTGGCAGTCTTGTGCAGGTCCACTAGAAAATCTAAGGAATGCTGGAAAAGAGAATACTTGTGCTATGAATGTGGTCATCAGTCAGAGCAAAACAATGCAATACAGTCACAGTCTTGTTTAAGCTGGTTCCCCAGGTCCGCTGATGACTCTCCGATCCACATGTCTTGTTACTGGAATTTAGTACTGGAAAGTAGTGCTATGCTGACTCTGTAGGGTGAAACTCTAGTGCAGATATTATTGCCACAAAGCGAGTTCTATTATAGTTTCGTATACTCACTAGATTCCTTGAAAAATAAGCAGTGGATTCTTTTAAGGTATAATCCCAACCTTTCTTCACATCTGGTTGTTACTTAGATGATTCTCAATCGCATCAGTCACCAGTCTCTTGCTGGTCAGACCAGCTGTAGGGAGTGTAGGTTCCCAGAAATAAAATGCATTAGTGTAGTAATGCTAAAAATGTTTTCATTACAAAAGTTAAAATACACTCACATTTAGTAAGTTGAAACAAGCTCATTAAAGGTTATTGGGAGATGTAACGTCCTCCAATACGTTTCGCCCTTTAGTGGGCTTCTTCAGAGAGTTATAGTTCAGAGCTAAAAATATCCAGCCAACCTTTAGACCAGTAATGCAAATGCAAAGTGAATGGGTGAGTTGCCCCAGACTGTTGCAATAATGTACTGCATTGTGTGACAATGACCCTTCCCAAAAAAAAAAATGTTTTATTTTATTTCAAAATACACATGCTTTCACATTGATTGGCAGGAGGGCCCAAGTCATGAATATGTATCAAAAGGTCAACTGAAAAAATGGTGGTGGTATTTTTTTTTTTTTATTTAACAATTTTTAATACTGTAAGCAAGTTATTATGAAAACACAAACCAAAATAAGCCTTTGGCTATAAATAAAAGTTTTAAACAACAAATTATACTAGCAACAGGCACATGCCAAATTTTCATTTACTGGTATTATTGGTTCTTTATTTCCAATAGGGATATGTACCTTGTCGCAAGCCAAACCCTCAGTAATCCAGAGATTATTTAATCATTATAGCGGCCTTTTGGTTGGAAGCCTCCAGAACCATTTTATATTCTTCTACCAGACCATAGGACATCCCCAAATTTTTTTTTGGAAACATTAGGAAAATAATGCACATTCATTGGTTCACTCGTGCGCAAACACACGCTCTTTACTGCTAATCATTTATCCGTTATCTTCTTGACTCTTCCATGCTCCCCTCAGTTGCCTGGTCCAGTCAAAATGCAGTGAACTTAATATTAATTATTATTGCTTTTTTTTTTTTTTTTTTTTTTTTTTTAATATTCTTGTTTAAAAGAGGTTGGAAGACCAGGTGCTAGACAGATAATTCCAGAGGATAGCGAAGTATTTAATTGCTATTATTATTTTTATTTAGAAAATTCTGCTAGATGACTGACAGGTATGGAGAGTGGCTCCTTGGAATGTGAGGAGAGAGAGACTAAGGGTTGTATCAAAAAAAGTACAAAGATAGTACATTCATGTGTTTATATACACACTATTTCTGGTGTCAAATACCAAACAGTATGTAAAACAGATTTGCATTAATCTTATCTTGCATTGATCTAAAAGGTGTAGCAATATATTTTTAAAAAAAAATCACTTTATGCATTTTTTGGCATTTGGGAAATGCAGCCATCAACTCAAACTGCTGAATCCTAGTATCTATACACAGCTTAGGTAGCTTGAATTTTTAAAAATATAGTCTTTTTACATACCCTTTCCTTATGATATATTTTCGTTTACATATCCAAAAACATTTTGCATTTTTAAATTAATGGTAATATCATTGTTAAAATTCTGTAGTTGTGTTGTTGAACGTAGTTGTACTTTTTCGATTGCCCTGATTTACAAAGGATTGATAAAAATGTTTCCCCATCAAAATAAATCATTATCAATCTGTTAACAGGGGAACACTTTGTAATACTTTTCTATGAGGGTCCCTTCCATCACAGATTGATATCGATGTCTCTTTTAAATGCGAAAATATTTTGGACTTAGGCTAAATGGCAGGACCAACTCCATAGGGAATAATGGGTTCTTGCCAGCGTGAGAGTGGAGAATTCTTTTGGGGATAAAATGTTTCTTGAAGAGCTTAGTAAATAGGAGAAAACAGCGATACTGTTAAATTTAGGCTATTTCTCCTGCATTCCCTAATTGAAAAAGGTGTTCAACTTTAGTAAATGTGCCCCAACATTGTCTGGATGAAAGTTTATGTTCTTAAACCTCTATTGCTACTGCTCAACATTGATGGTGCCTCTCAAGATGTGTAAACTGCCCATTCCATGAGCATTAATGCAACTCCATACCATAAGAGCTTGCAGACTTTTGAACTGTTAGCAGATAAACTGAATGGTCCCTCTCCTCTCGTGTCTGCAGGACATGGTACCAGTTGTTTCTGTAAATAAATTGAAATTTTGATCAGTCTAACCACAAAACCGTTTTCCATTTTGCCTGTCTATTTTAAATAAATTGGCCTAGAGGAAAAGGTGACTTTTTAGATTGACAAATTCATGCCTGTTTTTAATACAGTGCTGCCTGAGGGCCTGTAGGTTGTAATCATCCAGTAATGACCATCAGCCTTGTCTCTTGTGCACATGGATTTCTCTAGATACTTTTAGCTCTTTTAATGATGTTCTGTAGATAGCGGGATATTCAAAGTATTTGTATTCTTAAGTAGAGGCAAGTTTTTCTGAAATTGTTGCAAAATTTTATAGCATTTTTCACAGATTGGTGACCTTCTGACCATCTTTGCATTTGAGAAGGACACCTCTTTCTTAGTAAGAACCTAAGGCCAGGTTCACACTAGTGTATTTTAACACTGCATTCGAAAAAAAAAACAAACCACGCGCTGTGAATCTCTATGGCACTTATCTTGCTCCAGCCACACCAGCATTGAACATTTGCCTGCTGGAACGCTTCACACTGCATATTTCCTAAGCGTACATATGCGACGTGAAGAATGCAGCTAAATAGGAGGAGCCACAAATGTCGAGGGAGTGTTCACACTGCATCAGTTAAGTACAATAGAAAAGCGCGTCCTAAAGATATGCTGGCCTGACTTTGCCGGCATATTTTTGGGATGCACTTTTCTAAAAGTGCCACGCACAAATACCCCAGTGTGAATCTAGCCTTAGGCGATGGGAATGAAAGGGATAAAAGCTTGCTAAGAATTCGTTTTAGATTTCAGTACCAAACCTGACATTTGTGATTCAACTTTTTTTTATAAATATTAGTTACACAAATAGAGCACTTCAGTTCACTGCATAATTTGGTCTGTGATTATTTGCACAAAGGCACATGACCAGTTAGTGGGTGTGGCCTTAGCCACCCAGCATTATTACCTAAACACCTGGGAGGTAAATCTAACACTTGTGTATTAACAAAGTCACTATGAAACCACTGCCCAGTTTATTATTATTATTATACATTCTTTTCCTGCCTATGAAATTGCCATTTATAAAAAGTTTTGTGTCTTGTGCTGTAGCAAGTTTGTCCCAAGATATTTTTTGGATTGTTTAAACTTTGTTTTCATGCAGGCATTTTATCTAAGCAAGTGTCCCTTTAATCTTTATCAGAGTATGAAAATGAACAGTGTTGTTTTATCCATAACCTACCATTTGATTCCTTAATTTAATGGTGGGAAATCTGTGTTTTACAGGAGATCAAAACTCAAAGCCATTACAATCATGGTTACAGCAGTGAATCTCTTGGACGGAAGAGCCACATGGATGATTATAGCACATGGGATATTGTAAAAGCAACACAGTAAGTATTTGCCAGTGAGGATGACTTCTAGTTTTGAAGAGCAGGGAATTTGTTTTCATAGATCTATTACTGTGAAAAGAAGCCTAGCCCTGTCATCAAATAGGTGGGTGGGTTAAAAAGTAAATTAATCTTCCTTGTGCTTAATATGATTATAATTTGCTTTGGGAATCCATTAGTTACTTCTGAAACCTGCCCCACACTGGCTCCTTTGTGGCTGAATCTGTTTGGTTTATTCCAAAGGAAACAGTGGCTCCTCTTTTCCAGCTCAGCTACAAAGTAGTCAGTGTGGCCCTGGCCTTAATGAATAATGTATAATTGGGATGCCAATTCTTGCAGGAAAATATGTGTTGTTTTTTTTTATTCACAGAGGAATATTCTCGTCCCAAAATGAGGATGGTGTCTCTAAAAGAATAAATCCTATTGTTAGGTTTGAAATGTTACACACCGTTTCTGTATATTACATTTTCTGTCCTTAAAGGGACTTTTGCAAAGGCAACTATGATTGCAGATGTTGTACCAATTCCACTATCATTGCTCCAGTTAAAAAGTGATGGTGCTGTGCTTTCCCACTACAGGTTGTAGAGGGCCAGCTTATTGGAATGGTTTACTAGATGCTTTTCAATAAAAGCTACTTAGACTGTGCACCCCAGTGTATATATCTGCTTATGAAATGTGCGTGTCTTAGTCTCCAGTGAACAAGTGATCCTCCAGCACTGGCTTGTCTTTTTCTTATGGGTTATAAAGAAGAATTATGTTCTTCCGGCTGCCTCCCATTTTGCGTGAAAAAAAACAACCCTGATTTATTTCTCTCTGATATTTGGTAGTAGGGGCAGATAAAAGTTTCCAATAACAGGAAAAATGATCCAATTAAATGAATGCTACATTTTTATTATATACATAGTCCACAGTCCTTCCATCTTAAACTAGCAAAACAATAATAAAGTTTTTATTTTCCTTTAAAAAAAATTCAATTGGTCAGTTGGGAATAAGACTAATGTTTAAGTTCATTAGTAATAAAGGGGGGGGGGGGATCTGCAAATATTAACCAGATGTATGAATGAAGGCAGGGTTTCTCCAACAATTGTTAGATTAGTACGATTTCAGCAAATAAGAAAACATTTTTGGCAATGGGATAGAATTTTATGACTAAAATAACTGTTAAAATATTTTCTATTATAGCCAGTGAATGTATTGTCTTTCATTAGAGGAAATTAAGTATAAGTCGACCTCGTGTATAAGTCGAGGTCAGTTTTTTGGCCAAAAATTAAGAAATCTGCTGTGACCCTTGTATAAGTCAAGGAAGGAGTGGGGGGCTGTATCCTACCTTATTTTTATCTCCATAAAGCTTCCTCTGCCATAATCAGTCTGTCTCCCACAGCGTTCGTATAGCCTTATGACTATTGATGAGCCGGCAGACGTGTCACGCTACGGAATGATGATATACGTCTGCTATCTCATCAATATTCATAAGGCTGTGCGTCCTCTCCACACAGATTCCCCTACAGTGTTCATACAGCCTTATGAATATTGATGAGCCGGCAGACGTGTATCATCATTCCGTAACGTGACACGTCTGCCGGCTCATCAATATTCATAAGGCTGTACGAACGCTGTGGGAGATGGAGGCCGCGAGAGGAAGCTTCAGAGGGTAAGTATATAGCTTATACGCGTGTATAAGTCGAGAATATGGTTTTAAATGATGTTTTTAACCTAAATTTCTCGACTTATACACGAGTATATAGATAAAGTATATTCATATTTTCCTTGAAATTGTGTACCTATTAAGAGTGCCTAAATTTGTTCTCTTTTCTATTTTAATATTATATGTATAATGAATTCTCGCTCACTTAACATATTTGTACTTTTGGCTTGATAATCGTAGAGATAGAAATTGAATACACCACACACACCGGTTTTTAAAAAATAGTAAGAAATTTGGGAGAAAATGAACATCCATGGGTTGGGATGTGGAAGAAATATAATTCTTAGTTTCTCTGTTTTTATACTAATAAAAAAAAGAACATAAATATTCAGTTGTTTGCTATATAGTATATATTTTTTTCTCTCTCTGTTTTCTAGATATGGAATTTACGAGCGCTGCCGAGAACTTGTGGATGCTGGATATGATGTTCGGCAACCTGACAAAGAAAATGTTACCTTACTTCACTGGGCAGCAATCAACAATAGGCTAGATTTAGTGAAGTAGGTATCATCATGGTATCATTACCACCTTTTAACACTTGAAAGATTTGATGCTTCTTCCCCCACCTCCTTCCCAATACATTTAGAGTTACATTTCTGTTTAATCATTGTAGGTTCTACATATCAAAAGGCGCAATTGTGGACCAACTTGGGGGAGACCTAAATTCAACTCCGCTTCACTGGGCAACAAGGTGAGTTTGTTGTAGGCATAAATAATGTTGTTTTCATGTGCATTAATCTTCCTCCTTCATGTTTTTATGCAAAGTCATTTGTAGAGTTCTTCTGGTCTGGATAAACATTAACTTAAAGTGACCTCTTGTGGACAGTTTTAAATGACCTACTCCAAAAGCATATCAGTTGTATACTTTAATTGTTTTGTGCAGTTGATGCAAATTTACTGTGATTAGGGGAATTAAAATAAAACTATGCCAAATCAATTCTATCTAAATGAATGTATGTAGTGTGTTGGCCAATTCCTTTGCAATGCAATAGGGATTAATGGTGATGTTAATGGTGGACTGGCACCAGTTGCAGCATACATCAGGTCTACCCAATATGTGTGTAGTTGTTATGGACAACAATGTACAGGGCTTGCATGTTTCAGACCTTTTACATTTTTTTTCCATCTTGGGCTGGGAGTTGCAGTTATTCAGAACAAGTTTTTAAAGGACTACTATTTCAGTCAATTTGTTTTGATATGTCCTGATCACAACTGGGCTGCACACTCAACAAGAATGTGGTATGAAGTTAGGCTGAGATGGTTGAGGAAGAAAAGTTTGAATTTAGTTTTTAAATTAAACAAAAATCACAATATCACTGCAAGTAAAGAAGCTGTTTACTGCACTAAAACGGGCGCTAAATTGACTTCACATAAAGCCCGTTGATTTGCCTGATTCACTTTGCTTACACTGAGGTGCAGAATGGTGTAAAAGTAGGGAAGATTATGCCAAACGAGCAGTTGAAGAAATGTAGTGCTCTCTCCTCTTAACTGTATTGTATAGCTATTTTATGTGTTGCTTATGTATTGTTAACTTAAGAAAGTAAGCATGATATATTTGTAATAAGTTGGATATTATTGAGTAGGGAAAATGTATATCTTTGGGGTATTTAATTCCCTATAATTATTTAATCCAAGACAATAAAAATAATTTATTTTGTTTAGGCAGGGTCATCTATCCATGGTTGTCCAGTTGATGAAATATGGAGCTGACCCTTCGCTCATTGATGGAGAAGGATGTAGCTGTATTCATTTAGCTGCACAGTTCGGGCATACCTCTATTGTTGCGTATCTTATTGCAAAAGGACAGGTAATTTTTTTTTTTAATGCATTCCTTGTGGGCTTATGGATATATAATGCTTTGTATAAATGTATTTATTTTGTTTGGTAGTAATGATAATTATGCAGTATCAACAGTGCAGGCTTTAGGTCTTAACTAGTTTTACTGTCCCTTTTCTATTTTAATTTTAAATGCACTGAATGAAACACATGATCCTTATCTTTACTAATGCATCTATACTTCAACCTTTTCTAGTCTATAATTCTTCCTTTTGCCTTCTGATTAATATCAGCCTATATCTGGCACTACACTAACAACTTGGTTTGCAGCCTGTGGCGTTTACTAGTAGAAAACACACATTTTGCAGTAGAAATTCTGTAGGACAACTCACTCCATCAACTTCCTTACCAAAATTCTACATGTATGTCATTTATTCACTCTTTACACCTTTATCTTTGCTAGGAACGTTCCCTCTGCACTTTTAAAACCAAACTTAAGTCCTACCTTTTGGAGCACTAGCACTGATATTTTTCACTGATTTTTATGTATATATTTTATTTTATCCTTAATTAGTTATTTATGCTTAGTATATGTATTTATAGACCAGTGTTTCAGCACATTGTTACAGCTCTTATTACCCTTCTATCTGTGTATGTAAGTCTTCTTCCAATTTAGATTGTAAGATCTACAGGGTAGGGACTTCCAACCTCTTGTGTTAAAATTCTTGCTACAGCTTATCAAAATAAGAAAATAATAATATTTCTGGAGTTGGGTGGGGCTAAATGATGATTGACATTATAGTTCCTCCACTCAGATTCCTTAAATCATGATCTAGTTGGGATTTTGCATGATCATTTAGCCCTGCCAAACCAGACTCAGAAAGAAAGGTCAGGCTGACAGGGAAGATGACAGAGAGAAACACTGTATCTTATTTTTTAAAATACTGTACATATATATTTACAAAAACATTTATTTCATTAGTAGAACCTTAATTAGTATTAGAGTTTTGAGGTGACAGGTGCACTTTAAGTGTTACTAAGTCTCTGACCTGTACAAAGAGGTAATAGCAGGAAAATAAAAATAAAACAACAATGCCATTTTATAAAATATTTGATATTTGTTTTAGGATAAACACTGAAATATCAAATAGTCTTTGAATATAAACCCCCTTGCTGAAGTTTTTCATACTTGCCTAAAAATGTTGCAGTACAATATGTTCCCTTGTGTTTTTTTGTAAGAGTTATTTTGGTGAATGGGCATAGCAAACTACTATTGTATTTTTTTTTGCAGACTAAAAGATTTGGGATTTCAATAACTGTTATTGTTAATTCAAATTTAAATTCTATTTAGAAGAAAAAAATCAGTATTTAAATTCAAAGAAAGTCGGATATATACCATTTTTAATTTTTCATCAGTAGATGGCAATATTGTTTTAATTTACTCATTCCTTGTTGTGCATAGTAATCTATGATTATTTAATAAATCATAGATTACTGTTTAATAAATCTGTATTTTTTTAACCAGAGTGCTGGAGGATTTTTATATTATTTAATAAATCTGCATTTTTTTA
>WMED01030833.1:0-10035 GCA_019650415.1 Pipa parva | reverse complement strand
ATATATATATATATATATATATATATATATATATATATTAAACAAAGTTATTAACATCTTTCTCCTACTATAGCCACAAAAAGATTTCTACAATGTAACAATCCTGAGATGATAAAAAAAAACTACACTTGGTGATGGTTTGCACAAAAGGATATTTTTATTGGGCTATGAATCAATACATTAGAAAGATGTTTGTTTTGTGACAAATAATAATAAATAAATATGGTATATACTTTCCATCACTCTGAAAGGCTAGTTCAGGCTGGATACCCTTTCCAGTTAAAATCAGATTTCAGATGGTATACACTTAATTTACATTGACTTTGCTTTGTATATGGGAGGGGATATTTTGTGCAGGTAATGCTATGGCAGACATAGTGAGAATCAACATGTCAGTTTTAGCAGTCTACAGAAAAAAGTGCCATGTACCATCTGAATTGTACACAATCACCTGTAGCTCCCAGCAATTGCTGCAGCCACTCTTTCCAGTGTGAATTTCCACAAGCAGAAAAATGAAACCAAATGACTTTTTCCCCTGAAGTCTATTTTGATATTTTTGTTTAGGAAAAAAGTAATGGATTGTGGATCATTTTTCCTATATTAGTACAAATCCATACTATAACTAATGAAGCCTGGAATATTATAACCAATGCTCATTATTTTATGTTTAGGTAGCAATAAACAAGGAAAAACCAGATCTAAAAGGAAGTCCATATTCATTCATAGCTTAGAGAGTCCATTCTCCAAAACATCTTCCATCTTGTTCTGGAACTGGTAAGGCATTGTGGTTGGTTGGATAGAAAAGGCATGTTGGCTAAAATAGGTCTGGGTTGTGATGGACATGTAAATGTAATAAAAGATTGCCTGTATGTAAACATATAGAGGTTTAGTGAGGAATAATAGAGGATGTTGCCTATTTCATTCTACAAGGCAGTACCGTAATTGTTTGTGTGAGTACCACTAATGATTTGGTGGTGTTATAACAAGACTGAAGAATCCCAAAATCACAGTAACCAGGAGGCAAATTTTTGGATAAATGAATTGCAAAATGACGTGGTGCAGGTCTGGCCAACTCCAAATAGAAGTGAAGACAAACTGGGCACTAAAGAAGATTGTGATCTACAGGAGGTTTGTCTGCCCGACTGCTGTAAGACTGGGTTATTAATAGATTCTGAGGTCATGGGATGTATTTCTCTGGGATGGTTGCAGACTACAGCTTAGTAAACAGAGCCTCTAAAGAGCTTGTTAATCAGCCAGGGAAAGACAAATGGACACTATGATCTAATGCCTAAAAAACAGAATGGGCTCTGCTCAGAGAAATCCACTTGCTTCTCTGACTTGAATTTATTTTACTTCTGATTTTCTTTTCTAAAACTATTTCACTTCTAAGAAAGTAAGAAAAATACAAGGAACTCCTCTAGGAAAGAGGCCCATTCTTCACGGATTCTATTACAGGAAATTCCAGTTTGTCATGTCTGGTTTGAGTAAATAATGACCAGGTGTTTTAGTCCAATATCCAGAGGGATGCGTCAACCTTGGCCGAAATCAAGAGCTTATGGGAATGTCAGATGAAACATCTGCTTTCAAACTTTACCAGCTCGGCCCCCATTTATCACCTAACAAATATCAATTAGTGACTCTTCTATTAATTCCAGGGATATTTTGCCTGTTAAGCACGCCACTCATACTTCAACAGAAAAATGAAAGTGAATGACTAATTGACAAGTGTAAAGACGTGACGATTATTCCACTTTGTACAAAACGAAAAGAAAAAATGGGGTTTGGTTTGTAGCAGAGATCTACAGAAAGGGTGCTGTTTAATTCCGGCTTATAGACAGAAATAGACTTTTGAATAAAAGTAGTAAAAAATTGACACTAGAGATTAAAAAAAAAAAAAAATCATCCTTCAACTGCAAAGACCTCTGAATGGAATATCTTTTACAACCGACAGAGGACCTTTATTACAGTTAGCAGTATGGCCCCCAGACACATCATTTATCATTTTTTTTCATTTTTCTTCTGGAATTTTCTTTTAAAGAACACGAGGAAGTCAAATGCATATACTAGCAGGAATGAATATCATGTGTTTCACTGTCAGGCTAATTCACACTGGGTGTTAAAGAGCCAAAATAATACCTTCCACTATCTGCTGTTAAATTAACATTTTTTAAAAAAAAGTTACTTACCAACTCCTTCCGCAGCTGAATAAAAAATTGCTTGCACTTAAATGAAATTTTTACAATCTTCAACCTGCGAGGGAAAACAGCAAGGATCAGCAATAATGCAAATTGGTTGTGCATCTTATTCATTGGCGGGCAACATTATTAATTCAAGGGATGCCAAAATTACCCTTAAACTCCCCAGTGAGCAGCACATTATATATAACAGAATGGAAATATTCACTGCAGTCATTAATCATAGTCCTTCATACCAGCCCACTACAGGTAATGAGGAAATATGCACCAAATGCAGAGGCACCAACAGAGGGCGTAAGTCTGGGATACAGACAGTGGCTAAAGAATAACATAAATTACACAAGAGCATTCATAAACAGAAAAACACTTGCTTGAAATGCTTTTCTGTACCTTTAAGTAACATGTTTTGCACTTTATTGGTTTACATTAGCCTTACAATAGAGGACTAAGGGCAACAAACCCCTCCCAACATGTCCCTTAAGCCACTGCCACGTTAAAAAAATTCATTAAATTAATTAATTAAAGCAGGATCTCTGGCCTGTGGCCTTCTCTATGCTACTGAAGTACAGCTCCCAGCATTCCTAGTGTATCACATGACGGATACTTGCCCTTTAAAGTCACACGGCACAAAGCTAATGTTCTGCAAAATTATACATGTGACCTGAATCAATGTCCGTACTGTAGATGGATTTTGGATAGCAATTGGTACAGATGCTAACACTATTAGGCAGAAAATAAGGCTACCAATGCATAAAATATAGGAGAGAGATACAAGGATTAGAGGGAGAGAATCGGGGTTTTTGTTATGTATAAGCTGGACAAATGGTTACAAGCAAGTTTATTACAAATACAAATGATTCCCTGTGGAAAGCAGACTCATTCCATGTCTGTAGTGTGCCCTTCTACATATGGAGATTAATGGATTCATACTTCACCTCTCTCCAGTTTTCTCACACACTGCTATACAAAAGAGCAGCTGTGCTGGACCCCTGGATTAACCCATTTACCACATGTAGAGGGGGACATTACTGTGCTGGTCCATGGACCAACTCATTTTCCACATGGAGAGGGAGTCATTACTGCACTGGTACCTGGATCAACCCATTTATCTGGGGAACAGAACATCTCTAGAGAGCAGTGTTTGCTTCGGAAAGAGAATCAAGAACCTGCACCCAACAAACAAGAGTCCAAGAGACTTGTAGAAAACTGATCCCAGGTTTCCTGAGACCCAATATACACCTCAGCTTGACCGTGAAGTCATTAATTATAAGGATATTAAAGCTCCCACAAATGCTAGGGGTACGGACTGTTAGGGTTTCAAACACTCAGGCCTGGTTGGGGTTTTCCTTACAATAGGAGAGTGTAACACACACAGCAGATGCATATACCGGCATAAGGCTCAGGTTAAGCGAGGCGACTGTGATAGAGGATTTCACCTCCCCTAACCACAAAGTCCTTGTAATAAAAAATTCTAGACGTTCGACTATGCCACAAAACAACAACTAATACAAGTTATATGGTAATGCACTAATACGAGAGCTCAGCTTTCTCAATCAGTGGGTGAACTCATTTTAACAGGAAAAGAAAATGCCCAATTTTTATCATAAACTTTCTGTGCTCCTACTGGGGAGGGGGGGGGGGCTTCTAAAATATCTTCTAGTCGAAAAACATGATATTCTAAAGCAAACAAATAGAGGAAAATGGCACTGGGAAGTTGTACACTTGGGTCTTATAATATGAAAGCCACCATTCCAGTAAGTCCTGTGTAGGACTGCCTGCCATGCTAATTCATTGGGGAATTTTTTTTTTTTACTGGTAATACTGGTTCCTGAAGGACAAAATAAATCCTTTAAATCACACAGGCATCTGACAAAAACAAAGACTTAGACATGCAAACACGAAGACTTTTATTATGGTTCTCTTTATTACATCATTTTAACTAAAGGTAGAAATGAAAAGTGATGTGCTTACCATGGAAAGGTGTTAATGCGTACCCTGTTTTTATAAATTAGAATTCCTCCAGACATCACTCCAATCACAATTTCATTGCTACTCTGATCCTTTAAAATGAAATATACAAAAAAAAAATCAAAATCAAAATATTTCCACTATTATACTCATGAGACCTGCAGATCATTAATTCAGTTGAAAACAATGACATTTAAATACTAAATATTTTCCGTGTAGTCTTGCCCCAGGATAAAAACTGCTACCATGTGTCTACCAATTACGGGCACCCTGAAACTGACCATAGGATCCTCTACCTAAACTAGAGCAACACCTTTGGCCCAAATCCTACTTCAGAACATTATCTCTGCCTACTTCCTGGTACCAAATCCTGGAGCTCCTTCTCATAAGTGCAACAGGGACCCTTCCCTAAAACTCAATTCCTGGATTAATTTACAAATCCTCATGATCCCCAAACCTCTAGAAATCTCAAATAATTATCTAATAAGTCACTTAAGTTAATTCCCAATTAAGCAAATTTCTAAAATAAAAAAATAAAAATAAAAAGGGTAAGTGTGCATCAGCTGTTAGCAGGCTGTTGTCACTAGGCAAGATCAGGTTCTGGGGAAAGACACTGGGATTGGATCCTAGGGAGATATGATCAATTAAATTAAAATCATTAACATTTAAAAATTGCCAGGTATTTTTTTTAACAGATTTAGTACCCACATGATTTCAACCAATAGACCTCTCTATTGTTTACAAGGGGTTAAAGGACTGATGCAAGCATATTATACTAATAAGATTACAGTTAAATACAAATTTACGCATATATTACATACGCACCCGGTCAGTTTATCTGCAACACTAGCTAATGTTATAATTGGCTTTCAATAGCTTTAAAAAGAATTATTAACCACAGGTGCCTATTAGTATAGTGGGTTACACTATGCAAACACAATGGCAAAGTACTTCAGGAGGAATCTGGGACAATTAACCTCGACACACTGCCTAAATATTAGGTGTGTGCAGGCACAGTGTCTAAATATCAGGTAGGGAAAGGTACAGCACATTGCCCGAATATCAGATGAGTATATGGCATGGTGCAAACTATCAGATAGATGGTACGGTACAGCATCCAAATTTCAGATGGACATAGGGCAGTG
Organism: Pipa parva; assembly: GCA_019650415.1. Lineage (NCBI taxonomy): Eukaryota > Metazoa > Chordata > Amphibia > Anura > Pipidae > Pipa > Pipa parva. The sequence goes on along the minus strand of WMED01030833.1, from coordinate 4,727 downwards.
ACGGTGAACCTTTTCAGCACCGAGAGCCAAAAAGGTGACATCACTCACCAGCACCATCCCTCAAAGTGCTGGCAATGGTGAGTGACGTCATCGCGCCTGTGTCGGGGAAGGAGCGCTTAACCCCAAGTTAAAATTTGCATGATCACTGCATACTATACAAAACAAAAAAACAAACAAATTGCGCATTTTCCACTGTAAAAATAATATTTTGACACGAGTAGGAATTTCAGCGCATGAGAACAATTTTTTGATATGCTCCTAGAAGAACTGGAAGAAATGCCCTTCTAGGTCCCTCGCTGAATTATTCTACGCATGCACAAGGGGAATGTTTAGAAATTCTAGCTGAAGTGCGACAGAGTTCGTATGACCAGTCACCTAAACAACATTAGCGATAACTTGTAAATAGCACACATAGGCTCATAGTCTCTGGGAAATGATGGAGATATGTTAAGTGAAGGACTCTGGGGAGTGCTCGGAATGTGAAATACTTCCTATGGCTTCTCCTTACAGCCGCTGAGTGGTTACAGGACTGCACAGCATAGCCTTTCACTACTGAAATATAAATAAGATACAGGAAGGAAGCCCTCAGCAGAAAGGAAATATTAGAACAAGGGATTGTGCTTTGAAGTGACACACGATTCATATTGTCACACTGTGAATAAAAAGAAAATAGCACCAGAAATGAATTAGCCAATAACGTTTTAACTACCGGTACCCCCAACAACAAAACACCAAGATATTTGTTCCACGGTGTATTTTACTATACATTTCTGTACAAGTGGTGCTGTAGGATAACGTTATTTTGTTATTCAAAAACATACATCTGTGTCTATCTATGTGTGTGTGACTGAATAGGGAAACTAGATTGTAAGTTCCTAGGGGCAGGAACTGAAGTGAATGGTGAATCTCTGTAAAGAGGTGCATAATATAGTAACGCGATATATAAATTAATAAATACATACATACAAATACATGGCAGGCAGAAATCTTTAACCTGAATTCCCAGAACAAAGCAGCAGTTAATAAACGCCCCAAGACGCACATACATTACGTTAAAGTGCACTTGCCACCTCAAAACTAATATTAATTTAGGTTGTACTAATGAAATAAACATTTTTGTAAATATATATGTATATTTAAAAAATGTATCTTTATACAGCTTTTCTCTCTGTTAGCCTGACTTTTCTTTCTTGAGTCGGGTTAGGTGGGGCTAAATGATGATTGACATTATAGCTCCTCCTGATCCCTTAAATCACGCTTTAGCAGGGATCTGAATGGAGGAGCTTTAATGTCAATCATCATTTAGCCCTGCCCACCCAACTTGGGAAAGAAAAGGCAGGCTGACAGGGAAGATGACAGAAAGAAATGCTGTATAAAAGTACATTTTTTAAAAATATATCTATATTTACAAAAATGTTTATTTTGTTAGTAGAACCTAAATAAATACAGGTAATTGAGTTTTGAGGTGACAAATACACTTCAAATTCAGTCTGAAAACATGGTAGTGTTCAATCTTAAGGGAAAGCTAATAAATCTGATTTAAAGTGAATGGGTAAGCATTTAATACAATGGTACAGAGGACTCACATATGGCACAGAACAGTTTGCTTTACTGTAAGGACAGTAATGTTTTCCCACCAACACAGGAAGGGATTCTTTACTGTAAGGACAGTCATGGTTTCCCAACCAGCACAGAAAGGGATTCTTTACTATAAGGACAGTCATGGTTTCCCACCAGCACAGGAAGGGATTCTTTACTGTAAGGGTAGTCGTGGTTTCGCTCCCAGCACAGGAAGGGATTCTTTACATTCCATATTTTGATTGTATCTTTGCTAATTATGAACATTTTTATTTCAAAAACAGATCTACACCCACTGCAACCAAACTTTGGATCACATAAATTCATGATTACCACCCATACACACCCCAAAAAAATGAACGTATATATTTATTTATAAATGAAAATAACACTCTTTACATAAATCTTTAATAATTTGGGAAGTACATATTAAATGTATAGATTGTATAAGCTCATATACCGTAAGATATTTCCTTTTTTTGTCATCATTCCTCCTTTAATATTTTAAGATACTCATGATTTCATGATGCAAAACAGTAAAATCTGATCCAACAAGCACGCACACTTACCCGTGCATAGTGGAGTTCCACTCCATATAGTTCTAATGTGCGTGCTGCGTTCAGATAACTGAATTCCGCCTCTGCAGGAGACAGACCACTGTAGAAAAAAACAAAAAAAACAGCTCATCTCAGTCACACAGAAGGTTTCCTATTCTACCAATTCTCTATCTTATCAATATTTGCAAAAATTCAGTTAAAACTTCCTCTACAATTTGGTTGGGCACATCAGTCATTTCTTCTGGACTGGTCACCTATTCCACTGGAGGGTTGGTTCGCATCCTACATGACTGTTTCCAACTAATAAAGTCTATACCTATATACAAATCAGTTTCCCATCCTGAGCGCTTGCCATTATTACCATTACAAAACTATTTTTGGTAATAGATGCTGATGTATTTGCTTCTATGGGTAGGGTAAATAATTTACCGACATTTTAATACCAAGCATGCAGCTGCATAATTCTAACTCAATGGAATATTTCTACCTAAAACGCAAACAAGCATTGTTAATGTCTGATTAACTTTGGCCATGGCTACAAGCCAGTCAGCTAGTGCTCTTTAGATTCTAGTTATTGTAACAGATTACATGTTAAAGGGGAAATTAATCCTGAAATTAATTTCACATAGTGACATTCTAGGACCATCAAAAAGAAAACTTAACCCCTGACAAAAGAATCAATTTACTCAGCAGCCTCATTTTTATTCTACATGACTTTGTTTTCAGTCTCTGTACGATCAATCCGGTTATATTTAACTCTGTGGCTGTTTGCTAGTTTAGTTTATGCTAGCAACCAATTAATAAATCAATTAAATTTTCCCAAAAAATAAAGGTAAAAAATGAAAACCACTTACAAATTCTTAGAATACCACTACACTAAAAATGCATTGTAAAGTAAACAGCACCCTTTTAGAAATTCACTATTTCATTCACTTTAGTGTTTTTGCCCTGAGTGCTTAAATGTGAAGAAAAATGTATTGGGAATCCCATCCATTTAAACAGTTCTAAACACAAGTTCATCTGATTTGTTCAAAGGAGGAAGAAAGTGAAGTTAAACCAGATCCACTGGCTAAAAAAGCAAAGGATCAGAACTCCTTTCATTTAGCATTTTAATAGGGATGGATAGACATACAATTGTAGGGTCAATAATCTGACTGGGATGAACTCTGCAGAAAATCATAACACAAATTGAAACTTAGATTGTAAGCTCTATGGGGCAGGGACCTCTATCCTCTTGTTTCAATCATGACCTGGCACTTAAGAGTGATGTATTTTCTTGATTATATGCTTGTATTTTACTTCACTTTTTCATAGTTCCACACTTTACCCTTGACTGTATTATTACTGGATTGTACAGCGCAGCGTAACCTTGTGATGCTTTATAAATAAAAATATACATACAAATATACATACATACAAAGTAAGCTCAAGCGTGAACTTTGAATGTGAATGTTAGGTACACTTATAAATATCCAATAAGTAGCTGTAAGTAGTCAGGGATCTGATTGGAGGAGCCAAAATGTCAGATCCCCTTTAGCTCCACTCCCTCTGACCTGAACTTGGGCTCAGGCATTGGGCTGTAAAGAAGCAGAGAGATTTCTACAGTTTTAGGCCAGGGTCACACTAGTGTATGGCGTCGCGAAAAACCATTGAAAGTAATGACCAATACGCGTAAACTGTCACACTTGCATTTCATAGAGAGGAACATGCGCCAGAACGCTTCATGTTGCATTTTGCGAGCATATGGACGCAAACAATGTGATGTGATTCGTAGCAACAGGAATTTAAAAATAGCAGTCACACAGGGAAGAAAAGTGATGAGTGCTATTGCTTATACATAAAATGCATCCTGAAAATACACCAGTGTAAATGTGCCAGCTTATTCTCATGACGTCCTTTTTTTTCAAAAATAAAATGACAGACCCATGTGTGCATATATACGCTAGTGTGTCCCTTGCCTTGTATGTATGTATAATTTTATTTATAAAGCGCCACAAATTTACGCAGCGCTGTACAATTCAGCGATACAAGTACAATACAGACAAGGGAAAAGTGCATTAAACAATACAAGTAAAATATCACAAGGACACATCAAAGAAGTGCTAGGTTGTTATTGACACAAGAGGTTGGAAGTCCCTGCCCCATGGAGCTTACAATCTAAGTGGGAGGAAGACTTACAGTGTTGTGAAAAAGTATTTGCCCCCTTCCTCATTTCCTGTTTTTTTGCATGTTTGTCACACTTAAGTGTTTCGGAACATCAAACCAATTTAAACAATAGTCAAGGACAACACAAGTAAACACAAAATGCAATTTGTAAATGAAGGTGTTTATTATTAAAGGAGAAAAAAAATCCAAACCATCATGGCCCTGTGTGAAAAAGTGATTGCCCCCCAAACCTAATAACTGGTTGGGCCACCCTTAGCAGCAACAACTGCAACCAAGCGTTTGTGATAACTTGTAATGAGTCTTTTACAGCGTTCTGGAGGAATTTTGGCCCACTCATCTCTGCAGAATTGTTACATTAGAGGGTTATCGAGCATGAACGGCCTTTTTAAGGTCATACCACAACATCTCAATAGGATTCAGGTCAGG
>WMED01030832.1:0-10035 GCA_019650415.1 Pipa parva | reverse complement strand
TTTTTATTTACGATTTACACAACGTGCCAACTTTTCTGATTTTGGGGTTTGTAGAATCAACAGTCTTTTATCCTTACCACACAAACTGGTATTTTTTCTTTTTATCAGGAAATTATCACTTTACTTGCAATAAATTCTACAGAAACTTAAAAGTGTATTTGTCACCTCAAATTTCTAATACCAATTTAGGTTCTACTAACGAAATAAACATTCTAGTAAATATATATGTATTTTTTTAAAAAGTACATTTATACAGCATTTCTCTCTGTCATCTTCCCTGTCAGCCTGCTTTTTCTTTCCTGAGTGTCGGGTGGGTGGGGCTAAATGACTGACATTATAGCTTCTCCAATCAGATCCCTGCAAGATCGTGATTTAAAGGACCTGATTGGAGGAAGTATAATGATTTATTGATCAGCTTTGTGGAGCTAAGGTTTGTTCTAAGCTTTATATTCTAAGCTTTAACATTCTAAAAATACCTTGATACTATGTGGTCTATTCAATGCAAATGCAGTGTTTCAGAATTTTATCATCAGATTTTACCTCAAATATCTTTTGCTTTCTTTTGGTTGCCTCAAAAAAATATTTATTTTCTCAAAGATCAAGAACATAAGAAACAAGATAAACTATTAATTTTGCATCTCATAAAATACCACCTCTAGGGTAAAATAGGGCTATGAGCAAGAGCAAACAACATTCCAGAGCTACATCATTTATAAACGAAATATTCCAATAACTGTATTGCTGTTTTTAATTTTCCAGTATCCTTAGGTTTGCCAATCAAAATGGTTTTGTCTTCACTAATTATTACAAGCAATTTATTAATGGCTTTGAGGCTGTAGCTACAACCATAATCCTCATAAAAAAGGGACCAAGCCAACAAACAGTCTTTATAAGGTAGATTTTTTTTCCAATTCTACTATTTTTCATTCAAATATTTCAAAGCCTTTTACATTTCAAGTTGATGGATGCCTCCAATGTTGGTAAATTCTGTCCCAGCAGTCTAAATTTATTTTTGCCATAATTTAGTCTCCAACTGTTACTTATTTTTGGCAAGACATTCTTACAACCCTGATGTAATTGTCCCTCTTCCATCTGAATCACTTGTATTTTGGTGGTTGTTGATGGAGTTTCCAAAATCCCCTATGCTATACATATATCGGCCAAATTGCTGCAGAGTTGTCAATATGTTTGATACACTCTTAAGATTTCATTAAATACTTTCAAGAATATTCCTTACCGGGTTAATTGACATTAGATTCAATGTTTTACTGATTACTGCAACTGTATGCATAATCTTTCACATAAAAACACATGTTGCTCACACAATGACTGTGACAATACACAGCTTTGTCACAGGTCTGAAGCCATTGCGAAGCATTGGCACACAAAGTCTCAGTATAGTAATGCTAGGCTTCATATCTTGTTCGCCACCTGCCCTAACCTTTTCCCATTAACATTACTGTTCTTCATTTCCTGCTCTGTTGTTGTTCCAGTTGGCTCTGTGGTCACTTCTTCAGAGTTGGGCATTCATCTGGAATTCCTGCATATCTGGGGCACCAAAAGGGCATCAATGAATACATATTCATTGGTGTTTCTGTCTCAATACTGGCTCCACCCTGTGTCAAAATTCCTTCTGCAGACCTAACAACCAGTTTCTTCTGTTACTTCCCATAGTAGCTCCCAAAATGTTACCAAGTTCCAAGAGCCATTTGCAAGTATATATACACTATTCAATATTTTTATCTAGGGGATACCATTGGGTTAATAATATAAAAGCATCAAGCGTAATATCTTTTCCCTAGTGTAACATAAATACATAAATATCCTGGCTATTTCAAATTATTTGCTAGATAAATAAAATACCCATCAAACTGCCACAAATCTCCAAATTCCTGTTACTTTCTGCATTTCTTTAAAACTGGTCATCTGGAACCCCTTCTTTGCTGGAGTTTTGCCTCCTTATCTAATATTTTTGGGTGATCAAAGAGAAATTGAAATTCAGGATATCCTTATACTTTAAAAGATCCAGAGGCAAAAATCAGTACATAGTGGACACAAAAAATGAGGTCTAGGAGAAAGATTCTTTATATCGTTGATGTGAATGGGTATAAAATTCTAGATAATGTGCTACAAAATACTATTTTAATTCTAGTTAAGAAGATACTCATAGGTTTATTTTGTAATGCCATTTATTTATGGTTTAACCAATATGAACAGGAGTACCCTTAAAAAAAAACAAAAAACTTTCAGTCTCCATTTTAGTTGTCTTTACTACATTTCAAATACTATGTGGTGTAATAACTTTTGTCACTCTGTAACAACTGCTTAAAAAATGAACCAGATGTATTATTATTAGATTATATTACAAGCTGCACCATATACCAAAAATAGTATATCACTGTGACATCACAAGTTTTTTACATGATAGGTTTGCAACAATGGAAAAATGTCCATACATCCTCCTTTACCAGTTCGTCATTTAGATTTAAATTTAATTGGGACATGTCAAAAGACGTGTTCTGGTCTGATTTAAATGACTGGCACTTTACAATTCCTCTCTCCCCTTTGGGAAATAAACATCTAACAAATCATCATTTTAATCAAGGGACCGTATCAGTACAATGCAACTATAGACTTTATTTATACATTTGGCAGGTATAAAGTCTTCTCTGGTTTAATTAGGCTACTAAGTAACTTGAGCTCTGATATAAGCTCCAGTTCTTAACCAGTCTTCCGAGTGAGCTCAGCTATCTTGACATTTATATCTTTTCAGCTTTCTTACATGACTGTAATACTGCCTTAGTTGCATAAGTAAGACAGTTTGACAGGGCTAGATGGCATAGAATGACTGCCTGTCCTGCATTTGACCTCAGTCAGAAGCTTAGTACAGATATAATGTCCCTACTTAGAAATATTTGAGTTATAAAAACCTTAATGCTATTTGCCTTTTTAGCAAGTTGTGAAAAAGATATGTTCTGCGTTTTTATATTACCCCATACAGAAAACGCATAAAAGCTTTTAGTAGAATTTCTCCTAAATTAACAAAAACAAAAAATGGATATATACATGTATCTATAAATATACAGTGGATTAGAAATCACATACCTTTTTTGTTTCTAGTCATATCTGGTGAAAATATTTTGTTTAGTTAGGTATAAGAAAAATTATTGCTTCACAATAACAAACATATGGAATACCTTAATAAACAGTAGCTGCAATCAGTTTCAGGGTGACATTCCTTGCGTTACACCGACTAATCTAACAAAGGTGAAGTATAAAGGAAGGTTATAGGTTCAAATCTTGAACAAGTCAACAACTAAGGTTTGCCTAATTAGAATCTGGGAAATCTTAAAGGAAGTGGTACATGTAAAAATGGCTTGCCGTTGCTATAATGCTAATAGCACTAGGCTCCCAATAAAAGTAAAAGTGCCACTACTGTCTAACTTTCATCGAGAACGTATTGCTATTAGCGTCATAACATTAGCACGTCACACTCCATTTTAACTTGGTTCAATAAGTTTAATCCTCTGGTACACAAATTCATTCAGTTGGATGTACTGCTGTTATAAAAGGATGCAGCCCTACATGAGGGAATAGCTCTGTAGAGGATGTGCGCTGCCCCTTACAAAGGAAAAGGACTATGGCGTAGTATCTCATCATGATTGTGGAATAAAAAGAATAAAAAATTTACTCACAATATGGGCTCTTATTGATATGGCCTTTAGAACCCTTGGTAAATGAAGAGTCAGTGACATGTCCCTTAAAAATTTTAGCTCTCTGCCTTTTTCTTTTCGCACAATTCCAGAAGCTGAAAAAAACCTGAACAAGCAGTGCTGCACACCCCAAGAACAGAAGGAAAAACGGTAGACGCGCCGCCTGATCTTTTCACCCCTTTCTACTTACAGAATCATAGGGGCCAATGTGAACCATGTGCCCACAATGTTCCATTTGCTGTACTTTGGTCTTCTACTCAGCAGTGTTGCAAACTTTTTTTTTTTTTCTTATTTACTCACTTCAATCCCCCCCAAGGGGAGTACCTGCATGAACAATGACACACAGATAGCATGCGGTAGTGTACTTTTCTATAAACATGTTCAACAAGTCAAAGTTCCTTCACTGCAAGGCAAAATGTTTTATTGTATATGACAGATCCTCACCTTAAAATGTTATTATATCTCTGCACCTTTACAATTGGGTTAACTCCTACTTGTCTCAGTTAAGTTGAACTGTTGATTTGTTTATTAAGGTAATCAGTGGCAAAGTTAGTGGACAGAATTGGAGAATTCGCACTGGATTCACACTTGGTTTTCACCTTCGTGCTGGCACATTACTCGCCAGCCAAAATAAATATTTTCAAATCTTCCGGTGTCTTCATTAGCCACTTCAGCTTGTTTTAACAAATTAATTGCAATATACCATTCCTTTCAATAAGTCTAGACTTGTAGAATCTTATAAGGGTCTTTTAGACCCAACATTGTCTTGATCTGCCAACTGCATATAGTAAGACTATCTGGTGAGTAAAAATTCATATTACTCTCCTTCTACTTCAATCATTGTGACATTTCAGTTACTCTCCTACAACATGCTGGATGACATTTGGGTGACTTTTCCATGTACACATGGTTCAAGCTGTACTTGGACCAGAGCACCTGCGCATTATCTCACAACTATACTATACATGTATCAGTGGGATCAAACTATAACTTTGCAATATAATGATTTGGGGGCAGGAACATACAGCATATAAGCTCAACCCTTCTCATATACGCCTGCCAAGTCAATAACTGGGAAGAGGAAGACATACTTTGCGCCTTCTTCAAATGGGAAAAAAAAAAAAAAAAAAAACTTTGTTACCATCTGGTAACCTGACCAATTTCTAAATCAACCCACTAATATTTACATTGGTTTCTATTGTTTTATTTGCTAGATGTGCAAGCAATTCTTTCTTGAGACTCTGTTTCAGCTCTGTCAGAAAAACAAAACAACTCTTTTGGCATTTCCATATTATTATTGTTCTAAATGTACAAAATTATAAGCTTTCCATATTCTTTCCTCCAATATGTATTTCTTATAATACTTTACCCTCATTACTAATCTCTAATTAAAATTCCCAATTCAAAAACACTGACAGAAGAAAAAACAAAATCATTTTGTTCCTGTATTCAACTGAAAACAGCACAAAGAGTGTTTCTAATAACAGCAGACAAAAAAAAAGAGAGAAGAGGCTCAGGCTGCTATAAAGGTTACCCCAAAACCTCACATAAGTTTTACCCATTTAAAGAGAAAGCAAACTGTTCATCATTCTGGGGTTGCTTCTATTTATTAAAGAGTTGTATCTTCACCAACAAGTAACATGTGGGGTTAACCCACTTCTTCAAATACACTCCTTAAAATGATAAGCAGTCTGTTTTTTCTTTAAATAAATATGTATATATGTAGTGCTTCTACTCATTTCTTTCATTATTGTTTGTGTAATAGACAGACACTCTTATTCTAATATTAATTGTAAGTGTTATTTATGCTTGTAACATGTTTGATGAAAGTTTACCAAATTACTTTCAATTCATTTGATAAAACATGCAAGATCTTCTGCTAAACTCTTCTAAAAAAATACTTTGTATAAATTGTAAAATTATTTTTGTTAATATTTACATGGCCTATCCTCCTCTGCTGCTTGTTAACCAATTCACTTCTCTGGTTAGTAGTCAATGACTACTAGCACCAGTTTGCCAATATGGGAACCTGCAGTGCATCAGATCGTGCAGCACACTCCACCTTTTCTAGAAATAAAGTTAATTAAAGGCAAGTAGGTGCATAGATCCTTAGGTGCTATGGCAGGTACCAACATGGACAGGATGACTTAAGATGCTTTGCATCAAAGGGAATAGACACAGCTTGTTTACTAGCCAAATTAGATTTTAATGATTGAATACTTAAAAAGAAGGGCATACCCAAAAAAAGGCACTGCAAAATGACATCCATTTTAATGCTAAAGAGGATATTTATAAAGGTCATTATGACCTTTTCAAATTCATTTCAACACGTTTTGTCATTTTCAATGCATTTTGAGGGCATTTCAAAATATAAAAAGGGTTATATATGGTCGATAAAAAATGGTTGATATCGGTAAAGATTAATAAATATTGATCTATAGTAACTGGAACACATTGCACCGTTTTCAGTGAGACTGATAGCGATAGTTTTTCTGGATGTGAAAACTCATTCAAATGCAGCAAAATGACAGGACCTACTCCATAGGAAATAACGGGTTTCGGCTAGCCTGAATTAATCACTTTTCGGCAAATAAATTTGAAAGCTTTCTAAATCATTGAAAATGGCATTATCACTTTATTACAGATATTTTTCCATCTTAACCAAATCTGTAAACTTTTCAACTTTTATAAATATCCCTATAGAATGTTAGGCCAAGACCACCATCAAAAAGAGTCTTGGAACTCTAGAGCCAAGCAGAAGAGTCTCATATCCACCTCTCTCATTAGTTATAAGAGCAAACTATGTATACATTTGATATAAACACACAATGGTAATGAAAACAATTTAAACAAATGAAGATTTTACACGGAACCAGCAATAATTTATGGAACCCATGAACCTATTTATAATGGTTAGCAAGAATAAATCCATTTAGACATGTGTTACCTGTTCTCAGTTCATTTCTGTAGTTGTCTACTTGTTCCTGGTTAGCATCATTGTCAGCATCATTGCTCATTTCAGACTTTGGTGGTACAAGAGGCACTGCAGGCACTTCTAACGAGGAATAAGTTGCATATTTTAAGTGCCATGGTTATTATTACTAATATAAACAATAATATTCTAAAAAATGAAAAACTGCAATTACTGCTAATTTATATAATCATATCATTACATCATTTTTTACTTTACCAGATAAAAAGTGGGATTAATAGCAGGGCTCCTAATGTCTGACTAACCGCACTATGCAATAAGCCGCAACCCATGCCATTTGCTTCTTCATTTTGGGAGTCCACCAATTAGTGAATGAGTACAGAATCTAGGCCTATTAGAGCATATCGATCCGAAGTGACAAGAAACTTTGACAGTTGCATTTTCACTTTGAGACAGAAGCTCCTAAATGGACAAAACCTTTTGTCCTACAAGAAATATAACTAGGTAGTGATGTCTTGCATCCCAAACACTACAAGACAAAATAGGAGATATACATTATATCAGCCAAAATGACGCTCAACAACTAACAAGGTCTATAAAGAACTCAAATCTGACAACATCTAATAAAGTAATTAGAATATTTTTGACTGGCAATTAAGTTTCACAAAAAAAAAATATATATATATATATATATATATAAATAGGCACTTAAACACAAAACAGAGAGACATATTTGTAATCCATTAAAGGCAGTAAAATACATCAAGAGAACCTTGTACCTTTTGCAACAAATCTTTCAGTAGTGATAGATTCAAAAGGAACTTTATTCCTGGATAATGTGAGATGAACAGTTTGCCCAGTATTCCGTAATGCTGCAACTACATCTTGATTTGAAAAACCTTGAATGTTGACACCATCGACCTGAAATAAACAGAAAATTATTTTTAGTTTTATATTGTAAAAATATATACTGTAGAACAAAATACTATGGACTACATAAATTCTCACAGTTCTGGAATACAAAAAAACCCCCAAAAAACTAAAATTGCACCATATATCAAAATATACTTTTTACTTTGGACACAATAGGAGCAACGTTTCTTAAAGTATAAGCCTTATAAATCTCGGCTACTACATCAAATTTTGCCACACTCAAGCGTCATAGACATCAAAACAGAAAATGAGATGTTAAAGAAAGGGAAATACTATAACAAATATATTTTAAAATGCTGCAAGCACTTGATTTTAAGGAATATGGCTTTCTTATGTTTAATCTAGCTGTTAAAGCAGGTCTTCAAAAACTGATTGTAGTTGATTGACTAATTATTTTGTTTGGTCAGCGAATCCCCTGACTTTGGAGTCACTCAGAGTTCAGGGATTTGAAGCCAATATCCAGATATATTAAGACACAGAGGGGGCACCTAGGCCACCATAACATTTACGAAAATACAAAATCCAAAGCAATAAGGATGCGGGCCACGAACAAAAGAAAAAAAAAATTGGCACTTGATTGCCAAGTTCATTACACTACATACAGTACATAGTATAAATGGATTAGCTCATCTAGCTCTTTCTACAAATAAGACATAAATATGGATCCCTTTTTGGTGTTATGTTGTTACAACTTAGGTTCAGACCTGGATTAAGCACAAAGGGCATAAGCTCGTGCCTAGGGCCCACCTTGTGCCTGGGACAGAGATAGGCAACATATGCTGCTGGAGGGGGAGCTGTGCTGACAATCGCCCCCTTCATCCAATCTCATGTCTTGACTCTAATCTACACTGCTGTAGAGCTAATAAAGGTACAGCATATTCTCCCCAGAGATCCTCTCTGTTCACAGGAAGTGACAGTGGGGGTAGCACTAGAGAAGTGACAGTGCAGAGGGGTGTGGTTAGAGACTGCTGCTGCACTACGAGCACTACAGCAGCGTTAATCAGAGCACAGGATGTGGAAAGGGGACTCTTGGAAAAGCATCTGATGTGAGGAGGGGGCAGCACTGGATGAGAAAAGAGTGGGAGATTAGAGGCAGCACTGGATGGGGAAAGGGGAAGAAAGTTAGAGACAGCACAGTATGGGGGAAAGGGGAGGGATGTTGGCGGCAGCACAGAGTGGGAAAAGGAGGGTTGGGATAAGCACAGTGTAAGGCGCCAGTCACAGGTCCTGAACCCAGGTCTTTCTGGTCACAGGCAGTAGCCTTACAGGGTTTGCCACTAGAAAGTGTCTTATTCTGATTTGTGCTGTTCTGGACTTGACTCCACTATGTACATGCCTTGTGCCTACTTGGGATTGAAATCAGCTAATCAGTTTTGACCAATCACAGCAAGAGTTCCTCTATATAAGGCTTCCAGTTTAACTCTGACCTTTCCTGAGCAAGGAGTTACACTTTTGGAGGCCTGCTTGTGGCCTAGACTTATAATCACTAGAGCTGTATCTCATATCCTGTATCCATTATCCTGCTTTCTAGTCCCAGTATCCTTCTTTCCAGTATCCTGTATTGCTGGGAATTCTACAGTCAGCACCCGAAGCTACTATACAGAGAGGCTTCTCTGGGGGACCACGACCTGTGGGCATTCCACCGCGAAATCCAAGTTCTCTTGCGGGAAATGCTGGTGAAGACTGGGTGTTTAGATTCTGCGCCCCAGGTGGATCTTGTTGCAACTTCCATTGGTCGGGGGACCCACTGCATTTCCATGGTCATAACACACATGATGAGGAAAGGATGGTATTGGGGCAGCACAATTTAGAGAAAGGGGGTTGTTGCAGGCAGCACAGTATGGGAAAAGGGGGAAATTAGGGGCAGCACAGTAAGAGAAAATGTTGAATTGGTAAAGGGGGAGCTTAAAAATTGCTGAAGTGTGGGGAGTAATGCTGCACTGTATGGGGCACAATGGGGAAAGGATTGCTGTACTGTAGGGAAAGAAGTGCTGCACTATATGGGGCACTGTGGGGAAGTAACTGCTGCACTGTATGGGTATGTATCAGTGGCGTTTTCTCTAAGACTGCAAGAGAAGCTCAGCTTCCCCTAAAATGAAAAAAGAAATAAGTGATCAAATATATACAACAGTACAGTATGTACATGTCATTTCTCATCCATTCCTGCAGCATTACAGTGCTTTAAACAGTGTGGACACCGAGCTTCCACAGAGTTCAATAGCAGAGCAAAAGTGCACTGAAACAAGATGAGTAATTGGATAAATGCTGGGCTTAGTCCCTCCCAGACTCTCAGCTTCTCTGGGAGTCTATGGGGCAGTGGGCTGGCCTGAAAGTTTAGTCTGAATGCTGGTTGAAACAAGAGGAGTCATTGGATAAGTGCTGTGCTTTGTCCCTCCTATCGGACTCTCAGCTTCTCTGGGAATCTATGGGGCAGTGGGTTGGCCTGGAAGCTCAGCT
>WMED01030831.1:0-10036 GCA_019650415.1 Pipa parva | reverse complement strand
CCATGAGGTCACAATAAAGTAAGGATTTTAACGGATTGGAGTGCTGGAGAATCTATTTTAAGGCAATGTGCTAGTAATTTTATAAAAACCCTATTTGGTGGAATATGATTCCGTACTTTAATGGAACAAAACAAGTAAATAACTTTAATTTCTTTAATTATATGTTTTTTTTAGAGTATGATCTAGTAATGCATATTTTTTTTAAAGGGAAACTAAAACCTTAGAAAAATTTAGGCTTGAAAAACACGTCTTATGAATTAGGATTATAACTTAAATAAATCTAACTTTTAGCCCAGATCAAAGCGCTGTGGAACATTAAATTGACCAGCTTTGAATCTGGATTGTGAGACAAAGATTTTACATTTTATATATTTTGCGTAAATAAAGTTAAAGGAACACTCTGGGCAAAATTGAAAAAAATGCATGCGTTAGTAAATACGAATTACTAACTTTTATTAAATGCATTTTATTTTCAATTTTGCCCCTAAAATGAAATATCTTACCTGTTTAGAAGCACTTCCGTGTTTAGGATTCCATCTTCATCTGTGCCGCCAACACTAAGGTGTCCTGGAGCAAAACCTCTTCACAGCCGCGATCTCCTTTCAGCGTGCAGCCCGGCGTTAGCATCTCCTAATAGTCACATGGGAGAGCGGCGCATCATTAAGGGGAGACGGGTTGATGATGCACCGCTCTACCATGTGACTATTAGGAGATGCCGGCACCGGGCTGCACACTGAAAAGAGAAGATCGCGGCTGTGAAGAGTTTCAGCTCCAGGACACCTTAAGAGTCGGCGGCACAGATGAAGATGGAATTCTAAACACGGAAGTGCTTCTAAACAGGTAAGATATTTCATTTTAGGGGCAAAATTGAAAATAAAATGCATTTAATAAAAGTTAGTAGTTCTTATTTACTAACACATGCATTTTTTTCAATTTTGGCCGGAGTGTTCCTTTAAGCCCTCTCTTACACTGCACATCTGGATATTAATGTGCTCTGATACCTCCTATGGATTGAAATGGTTTCTGTCTAGCCGTACAGTGTTTAACCAAGCTAATGTACTATCAGCCCTACATCATGCATATTTTATAGTTATTCGTTTTAAAAGGATGGCAATACAAGATCATCAATGTAAAACTATACAATATACAGGCTGTGTGGCTAATAACATGTTTCACCGAAAATAAGACAGGGTCTTATATTAATTTTTGCTCCTAAAGACGCACTAGGTCTTATTTTCAGGGGGTGTCTTTTTTTGGGGGGGAACACGGTACCAGTACAGTATATTTCTCATACTTTACAGCAGCTAGGTCTTATTTATTTTTAAGCTTGGAAAAAATTGCACTAGGTCTTATTTTCAGTGGATGTCTTATTTTTGGGGAAACAGGGTAATATGTTTATTTGCAAAGACATGGTAATCTGCTGCAAACAGCTAGATCCCCACACTTAATAAGTAAACTAGAACATTACCTTAACAAGGTCCAATTTTGCATCCTAAAGGGCAATGAAAATATAGATACATAGCTATAACACCTCTAAAATCTCCATACTGCATGCTGATAATAAATTAGTTCAGTTGGGCACAGCATTTATTGTTATATATTCTACAAAAAGTACACATTTTGTCTAGAAACTATGATAATTAGCTTTAAAAAAAATTAAGCTTTCTGGGACACTTGCTAAATGTGAATTATCTAGTGCTCTATAGCAAACAATAGGAATGGATGGGGTCGGTTAAATAAATAAAATATTGCTGCTATCGATAAAGATAAGTTAATTCAATTAATAAATGTAACTTCAAAAGAATTTTTACAAGTGCTTTATCAGGTATTACATGATGATATTATCCCTATAAATTCATCGTCTGACTGAACTGTTATAAAACGGTCATGATGCACTCTATGCAACCAAGTGGAATGGTGAATTCCAAATTATTATGACTCTGTAGATCGGTGGTTCTCAACCTGGGGGTCACAACACCTTTTGGGGTCAAATAACAATTTGCTAGGGGTTGCCTAACACTACTCGGGATTGTTGTGAAATTTTGATACCCTTTATCCGCTACCACAACAATTTTAATTAGTCATGACAATACTTCTATAGTAGATTTGTGACCACGAGCATATTTCTATAGTAAATTCGCAACAATATTACCACATGATACTATGAATATTGTCCCAGTCGAGACTTTGCTATGGAATTATTGTCGCTGCCGCAACTTTAAAATTGTCGCAGTAACTGATAAAGGGTCGTGGCAAAAAAAAAAAAAAAAAAAAAAAGGTTGAGAACTACTGTTGTGGATGAACTGTAGAAAAAACTTATTCAATGAGATGCTTGCTTTAGGTATTCCTGCTGCCAGTTGGTTACAATTGGTTTCCTGACCAAAGCAAACTGTCTGTTGAGTGTGTATACTGGTGCTTTCCTGCAGTTTAAAGGAGAACTATTATTTTATACTAAACTTACTTGATTGATCTAGCGGCAGTACAATTCAGCATTCATCACACAATCCACAGCCCAGGATCGTGAGATGAATACCTCCTCTGCTGCAGCTCATTTCATGGGTATTTATGTAACATCGATCATTACACAGGACCCGCCCCCTCCTGAATTTTGAGGAAATTAACCAACTGCGCATGCACAGATTAACTTTTTTTCAGGTAAGTTTAGTATAACCTAATAGTTTTCCTTCAATTATATGACATGTTCAGTTGGTTGACATTATCCATACTTGATTTATTGAAGCCAGACTAAAATGTCTGTCTATCCACAGGTGTAAGGACTATAGTGAATAATTAATATTTGCTGCAAAAGATGTTGGGAGCCGTATAAATACGTACAATAATTGTATGCATACATACACCTTAATTTAATTTTGAAATTTATCTACGCTTTATAATGTTATTTTTCAATCTGCTGGACTTTCTGAATCTGCTTAAACAGGGTTAAAAAAACAAAACAAATCGACATTGATCAGCTGAAACTGGCAAACTATACAGTGTTGTCAGTGTGGTTCCCCTTCTATTGCATATCTACATCAACATTCTTTTTAAGTCAGTCAAAGTAATCTGACTTCTGCTTAATGACTGGACCAACTCCTTAGGGAAAAATTGGACATTATACAAATGGTAAAATGTATATTATCAAGCAATAATAAATATAAGGCTTTACTATCTAATCTATAACTAGAGAGTGACGTGCACCTGTAGGAAAGAGTTAAAAACCAAATTCTGCCATATCTGAGGAGGCAGGTTGTATTGCCAGGAAGGAGATAAATGCGCAAGTATGTAAAACTTTTCATTACTCTGCAGAATGCTGAAGTTGCTGACAATGCTGTTTTTGACCAGTTTGGGGAAATTGCTTAATGTCACCATCTTAATCCTGATAATTGAATGTCACTCTGTAGAAAGGTTACAATGTGCTAAAAAACAAAAAAACAAAAAAAAAGGCTATTTTTAAAAATAGAAATAACTTATCTAACATATCTTAGAATTTTCTTCAGTAGCAGACACAGAGATAGACAAGAGATGCAGATACACACAGCGTGGCCATATTTGGGGGGGAATTCACCAAAGTGCGAAGTGAGGTGCAGATCCTTCACCTCACTTCGCACTGACTGTTATGCGCTTGCTGATGTCCTGCACGTGGACATCAGCGAACGCTTTAAAGGGATTCCAGTCTTGGCGAGACCAAAAGAGTCGCCTCGCCGAGACTGGAATCCCTTTAAGGCGTTCGCTGATGTCTACGTGCAGGACATCAGCAAGCGCATAACACCATGTGCTAAGTGAGGCGAAGGATCCGGACCTCACTTCGCACAATGATGAATTCCCCCCTTAGTTGGTTGTTGTAGATCTTATCATGCAGATGACCACTAGCATGCCTTTTTTACAATGACTTAATAAATGGCATACATTTGATTGGACATATGCTTAAATTGGCAAAGGAGGAAAATGACAACAAAACATTAGATTGCCTTTAACAATACTATATATTCCATGTATAGTCAATGCAGAGATCAGAGCCATGCAACCAGTAAACTTGGGCAGCAGATCCAACCATACAATCCAGGTTTTTTTTGTTTTTTAATGGCCTCCAACATGACTGTACTACATTCAAGTTTTTGTCTGAGAAATCATAAAATTAATGAGATTTAAGCCAGGGTCACACTGGCTGTTGTGTAGCTAAGCTGTTTTTAATTAGACTTATTATTGTCTATGGTGCAAAACAAAAAGCCTGTGTGGATTATCCCACTGGAAATATTTCCTATTTTTCCCGCTCACAAAAAAACAGCCAGTGTGGCCCTGAACTAAGCCTAAGGGCCTTATTGACTAAAGGCCAAATTGTCAGGTATAGGACTGAAATCAGCACTTCCCCATGTTTGCTTATCGAAGTGGTGAATACGCGCCAAATTCAATCATCTATGATAGTCGCAATCTTACTGAGCACTTTGCATTACTTTGGTACTTCTACTATCGACTAAGCAGTAGAGTCTGTTGTTTATATAAGTAACTGTATGAGAATGGATGCGTTATCCATTTCATCCACCAGGCAAGGACATGCTGGTGTTCGATAATGCTAAACTTATCAAACCTATTATGGTGCAATTGGTTACAATGGTAATCCACAGTGTCTACAAAAACCTCTTTCCAGACAACACTAGAACGCTGTATGTATCATTCAAGCAAGGTATACTGTACAACTGGCAAAAAATACAAACTTCTGTTGGTGGAGTCAGTAAATAAGGCTACTGACAATCCACATTAGTGTGTAGCAGGCCACTTCCAAAAATCCCCAACACAGATCTAATTTGTTCTGGCAATTCCATGATCCATCAGATGATCCATCAGATTGTGGGCAAACCTGGCTACAAAGTGTAACAAAGTACAGAGCCAAATTTGCAGAAGGTTGATTGCCTACAGCCATTTTTTAAGGCTTGAGGTCACTTTAAAGTGTCTGTGAAAGTGATAAGGACCAGCACAGGGAAATAATGAAAATCCGCTTTGGATAAATAAACATACATTTGTCAAGTTTCTATATGTCGCCAGCCTCTCTCTCTTCCAGACAAAGATATAACTGCTTCAATGTAAAATGGAAATATAGTATAAGGACTATAAAGAATACTTCCTATACACTAACAGTTAGGCCCTAACTGCTTCCCTCTCAATAACGAACATGTCCAGTAAAATCCTAACTGCAACTGTGTAAAATCCTAACTGCAGCTGTTAACGCCGCCGCCACCTCATAATAAAGCAATTTCTAATTCACTTACAGAATGATTCAACCACATTGACAGACAGTTGTATAAATCAATGGGCAAATGCAACAACATGAAATCAACCAAAGCAACCTAATCTTCCAACATGCTGGAAATCACTTCAACAGATCAAAAAAAGTTACACTAACATTTATCAGAAAACATAATTATTTATTTTACAGTTAATTGCATGATTGTAAGACAATACCTTAAATTTAACTCTTTTAACAAAAAGTCTATGATATCTTTCAACAGGCAACAGACACTGTATACGCTCAAAAATGGGACAACCACTATTTATTCAACAAACCAATTTCCAACATTCTTGAAAGACTTGCTAAAACTCTGCCCTGGGTTACTGTTTCCCCATAACAATGAAATGGCATGATCATAACAAATTAAGATGTAATAGAAGGATAAATAGAGATAATACACACAGAAACAATACTATATTAGAGAGATCATTGTTTTTTGTATGGATATCAATACTGAATTAAAGAAATAGTTGATTAATTGAATCATCATTAAACTGGAAAATGCCACTCCTTACAAGCCAATCAATGTACAGACCCTGTAATGTTAGAATTCTATGCTCTGCCCTGTGCAGACGTGCACTTCGTCTTGTTCACACAGCCCACGATCTATACACAAAACAGATCAAATTCCACTTCGTCCCTCAGAGGCATATGCCCACTCACTTTGTAGCTTAGCGGGTAGCAGCAATTGTGTCCCATGAAGGAAGAAGCTGAAGACAGTTGTGGGAACACACAGTGTCACAGACCAAACCCTCCCGATTAGCAGTCAGAGAA
The DNA here is from genome assembly GCA_019650415.1 of Pipa parva. Lineage (NCBI taxonomy): Eukaryota > Metazoa > Chordata > Amphibia > Anura > Pipidae > Pipa > Pipa parva. The sequence continues at coordinate 3,978 of WMED01030831.1, read as the reverse complement.
CTGAATGCAAAAAGCTTTATTTCTACACTAGCGTTCATAGTAATGAGGAGTGCGGGCTAAGGTCAGCTGTGAAAACTGCAAGCACTGACATTCAGTAGGGGCCAGGACATAGCAAAGACACAGGCAACAAAACACAAAGAGTCTTTGAACGGCTTGTATAAAAAAAAAAAAAAATTAAAAGAAAAACAGCTGTCCAGTATAAATGGGCACCCTGTTATTTCAGGAATAATTAGATTCAACGTGGCATTGTTGCCAAATTAGATTCCACCCAGTCTAAGCAGTCTAGGCAAATGAGACTCCTGAAAAGACAAAAGCAAAATGGAAAAAGTCTTTTGTCTGCACATAAATTTCCAACTTTAACCCCCCCCCCCCCAAAGGACCACCCCATCTGAATTCCATTTCTTCACAGCACCACACAATATGGAATTCAGAAAGAAGCACGCCTGTTGCAGAATCTGACTACACCAAGCAAATGGAGGTTTATTGTTCCTTTAACCATTTACTACAATAGGCATGCAAGAAAAAGATCTGCCCCTCTGCAGTGAAGCACCCACACTGCCAAAACATGTGATTTATACAAAAACACCAACAAAAGCAGCTTATTTAAGGGGGAAAATGAAATCACAGATGAACATAGGTTGTCCATAGATACAATGCTTAGTAAAATCTGGGAAGAGAACAGCATAGCTCCCTTTTAGACAATATTTCAGTAACCAAGAATGACTAGCGGGACCATGGGTAACAGTAATGGCGATATTTACTGAAGTCGAAAAGTATTTTGTGTAGGTGGGTTTCCTCCCGCAAGCCAAAAACATACATCTGTGTGTGTGTGAGTTTTGTAAGCTCCGTGGGGCAGGAACGGAAGTGAATGATGAATCTTTGTAAAGCGCTGCGTAATATATAAGTGCTATATAAGTTAATCAATACAATGCTTTAGAATAGGAGGATGTGAGAAAGGCAATATGGTAAACACAAATGAATCAGGAATGGAAAGAACTAGAATGAAGAGTGTAGAGAAGCTTTACATTATTCATTATGGCAAATGAGCCAAATAATTCCAGAAAGATGTATTCTGCAGCTTGCTAAAGTACCCAGTTAATAAATAAATAAATATAGCTAATCATAATATAATACATATTTGAGGAGAGAAAATAATGACCTTCAGACGTGAGCTGTAAATGGAAAAAAAATTATGTGGTGTATGGATGGGGGAAATAAAGGAGCGAAAAATCAGAGAGGGTTTACCTTCTCAGTTGCTGCCGCTACAATCCCCTTAGCAGAATAGTTTGTCCGGGTGCTCAGGAAAGGTCAGACAGGATGCAATCAGTAGAAAATAGAGGTTTCCGGCACTCCGTATCTCCAATTAAAATTTATCTTTATTTCACCACATGGGTAGATTAAAAATGCTTAAAAACAGACAGCATAATAGTGCCTACGCGTTTCGTGCTTATTCATGGCTAAAAAAAATGCCTGATTAATGATCTATACACTTTCAATGAGTGTTAATGACTCTGTCAATTTAAAAGTGTTGTGCCTGATCCAAAGGGAACAGTTAATGCCGGTGTTATCAGAGGAAGGGAATGGGGCACCCCTGAAATGGTGTGCACCTATATATATATTCATTGTTACCAGGATTGTTTCCAAAAAAATAAAATATCTCAAACTCATTCCCATTGGCTTAACTGTGTAACGGCAACGGTCTGGGAATGAGTGCCTTGCATTACAAATTACAAGCAGGCCACCTGGGACATAGGCATCTGAGTGCCTAGAATTCTCACTGGTACACTCAATGAGGTCCATTCCACAGGAACAGGCTAAATCCTTTTCAGATAGGAGCAAACTACAAAATACTTTATGGATCTGGGGCTCTTATCATTTCTAATTGAACACTAGGGAGAAGTCTGTGATACAATGAAAGGGCAGAGTCAAAGCATTAAAAGAAGGAATACAGAGACCGCTTCCTTCCTGGTATTTCCCATCAGGAAGAAAAAGCTCACTAAACATCAATAGAGTGTACACCATGCACAACATCTGGCCCACACATATTCACCCCCACATACTTTTTCCAGGACAGGGATTCTTTAAAACGTTTTTGTAACTGCTTCTTACAGTAATTGTGATTTTTGCTAATTTCAGGTCAATAGGAACATTAGATACAGTCCTGTGATTTTAAGGACTATAAATGGTTATACACTGAACATTCTGAACTTGCTGGAACACAATCATCCATAAAGAAGACAGGGCTAGAGAATGTGGACAGTGCAACATTTATGCAACACTAGTGATGGATGTTGTAGATTTACAGACATGGAGAAGCTGATTAAGATGTGTTGTACTTGACCCAAAAAGACCATCTGTAAAGAAAGTACAGCCAATGACAAAGATAATGGAAAGGAGTGTAAGACAAGAAGAGGAAGGTGGGGAATGAATGAAGTTAGTTGTAGCTGATGTAAGGAAACATTTGTGTATAACTGAGTAAGAGAGGGTAATACTCCACCTCATCAGGTAAGCGTACAAGTAGGTTTTGAAATTAAATAAAGTGGATGACAGTCTGATAGGCCTAGGAAGACCATTCCAGAAAAAGGGTAACCTTGTATCTGCTAATTGGGGGAGGTGGTGAGGGAAGAGTTGAGGGCATTTCATGAGAAGAGTATAGAGCAGGGATGGAGAACCAATGGCACGCATGCCAAAGATGGCAAGCAGAGCCCTCTCCGTAGGCACGCGAGCCGTCGCCAAGCCTGCTTTCAGTACAGGCCACAGACCCAATCTGGCCACACTCCATTTCAAAAAGGTTCAACAACCCTGGTATAGAGGGCACTTTTATAATTTATGCCTATAAATAAGTAAGTTATGGTGACATTGTCTCCATTAAACAGATCCATATGAAGATGGCATCACTTTGCTACAATATGACTATTCATGATGAGTTTTTCTTTATACAACTGCTACTCTTCGGCTGTGACAATATGCGATTTAGTGAAAAGTGATGCATAGTGCGACTAATTAACTTCAGAAGGCAAATTCTACTCACTCTTTGATAAATATGCCTGTTTGAGTTAGGTTTAATTGAAGTTTAGAGGAGGTGAATTGGACATCCAAGAAGAAGGACCAAAGAGACAATTGGCAATAGAGTTTAGAACAGAAGGAGAGAGGGGTTGTTGAGAAAGATTTAAGTATCAGTTCAGAGATGGTGAAATTCATCTGTTAAATGAGCAGTTAGGTGAGACAAAAATCACGTATGTGGACTGAGCCTTACAGTTAGGAATTTCACATTTAAAAGGGATATTATTGGTTAAATGCTGCATGCACCACTAATCATCACTACCAAAACACAGTAAGTTCAGTTATTCAAAAGTCCAATTTAAATTGAAGAAATAAAATGTGAATTTTGCACTCTGGGGGTCAAAAATCCATTGTCTGTTCTTAAAGGAGAACTAAAGTAAAAAATAAAAAAAGGACTGTTAAAATACTTACCTTTAAGCCAAATGATTACAGTCACAGCATGAGTTGTAATTAGCCGGCAGCTGATGATTCTGCACAGTGCTAGCTGACTGGCAGCCAGCGCTCTAGCTCCTCCCACCTTGCTTCACCTCGGGTGTTTTAGGGCTTAAACATCATCACGTTCATTGTGGAGGCCAATGAGAACACTTCCCACAATGAGCGTGATGACATAGAAGCCAGTGAAGAAGGAAGGAGGAGCTGTGTGCTGGCTTCTCAGTCAGCCAGCGAGCTGTGAAGGAGGCATCAGGGAAAGCTTCGGCTGCCGGGTAATTACAGCACAGCTCATGCTGTGACTGTAATCAAATGGCTTTGTATAAGGCAGTGCTTCTCAAAGTGTGGGGCGCAGAGGTATTGCAGGTGGGGTGCCGGCTGTGTGCTGTAGCGCTGAGCGCTATAGTGATTTTTCTCACCAGCACCGATTAAAGTTTAATCAGTGCTGGGAAGAAGAATCGCTATAGCGCTCAGCGCTACAGCACA
>WMED01030827.1:0-10036 GCA_019650415.1 Pipa parva | reverse complement strand
TTATTTTATTATTTTTGTCCTTCATAATTTTAGCTGTGATTCATTTTCAATGATGGTCTACTGTTTAGGAGGGATTTAATAAGTTTATTGCATTAAATAATTGACTTACATAAGGGCTTCCTTTGATTATGACCTGTAATATATCCATTTTATCAAATGTACTGTTTTACAAGCATAATTCAGTATCTGCTGCCTTTACAGATATAGGCAGAGTTCCAATATATACAAACTCAATGTTGTCCAGATCTACTCAATAGAAAATTGTGAATATGCTTACAGTAACAGACTGGGATAGGAAGCTTTGGGTGAGGTGGGCTAAAAGGAACCAAATGCCCTTTAAATGAAAAGGAGACATATAGCAAGCTTTCTTAAAACAAAAGGTATTTACGGAGTCTCTGCCACATAGATTGTGTTTTCACCCAAAACCAAAAGGCAAAGGGATAAGCATACTCCTGGAAATAAGAGCTGGTGGGGTGCTGACAGTATTGATACTCTGAATAACATCACAGGTTAATTTTGTCATTTAATAATACAAATCTACCATTACTGACCATTTTGTAGCACTGAAAGATCACAGTGCCCTGTTGCACCTCTGTAAGGTTCCAACTGCTCTTCTCCATGGCTTGGAGATCCATCTGGCTTTTAATTCTTTTTCTGATTGAGACTGCAGCAGCGCCTTGTGCAACCACACAGGTTGCGGACCAACAAGGCCAGCCCTTGCAGCACATTATTGTTATCACTGCTTTTACACAATACTTTGTGATTTTGCCTACTTTGTTGCAGTTCTATCTATTTTGCACCTGTGAGAAAGGCAAAGAGAACAGTAGTAGTAAAAAGCAAACTCTATATTTTATGTTATTGCATGTATGATTTATTACGATTGTTTCATCATTCTTCTTTTTAGATCATACCTCTATTCAGCCAAAAGATCTCCATCCTTAGCAATCTGGTGTCCAAAACCTAATCTTTGTGAAATATTATGAAAACAAGCAGTAAATCTTAATTTAGTACTTTTTTTTCCTTTTACAGATGAGAAATCAATACTTTTGATAAGCTAAAAGCAACACACACATGATTTAAAAAATACATATATAAATAAAACGCCTTGCGGAAATGACTATAGAAAGTAATAGCTTCCTGACTACGCATGTAGCAAGTCATTGCAAATACATTTTTTTTAGCTTTGATATTTTTCTTTTTCTTAATGCATGTGCCATACACACTACTCACAGGTCACATTGTGTTGTACCATATTACAGTAATCTTATCTTTTTGGCTCTTATAACCTTTAGGTCTGGAAAACAGATTATTAATGGTTACTGATTAACGCAGCAATTCAGTAGCTGTTTCCAGGTTTCTTTTCACAAACTGAAAAGGGCGAACTTCATGATTTTTTAATTAGTCTGTAAATATCACCACCCCATAAACTGACTGATTTATAGCAGACAAGAAGTATGAAATGTAGCGCTTTGTATGGACTTTGATTTTTAAGTGTTGATGAAAATAGAACACAATCTCGTTCTTCTTCTACTCACTTAGGGCCTCATTGACTAAAGGCTTAATAGTCACATAGAGCTATAAATTCACATTTATTCACCACTTCCCCAATATTTCCCCATTATTGAGCAATCTCTGCGATACAGCAAATATGTGACCAATTTGGGCAAATGTGATAGTCATGATCTTATGGAGCACTTCACATCACTTTGTGTGCACATGCACAGTTACTTTTACTATTGGCTAAGTGGAGGAGTGTGTTGAAGGAGCAAATGTGACTCATTGTACTGCTCCAAATTTACCTGTTTGACTTCGCCACTTCAAACTGGTGAATTGGGGGGTTAATGACAGGGCTCCAGTGATGCATAAGGTGACTATTACTTCAAAAGTGAAAATGGCAACTGCAACTAAATGACAACATGACCTAGGGACAATTTGACATAAAATAAATAGAATATTCACAGGATACAGTTAGTGGTATATAATGATACTGACATCACTGCCCTTCACTTGTCAAATTCGCATCATTCCACACGACTTCTCATTCTTCTTCTATCTGATTGACTAAGCCACACTATACATCTGACAGTGCTCACCACTGTCTGCTTGATTGACAAATGTATTCACAGTTTAGTCAATACTGAGAAGTGAATTTGTGTTCATTTTGACAATGTGCTTCAAATTGTTGTGAGGTAAATTCAGACTCCTGTTATTACGATTATTATTATTGGGGAAATCATTTTAAGCTTGCTTTAACTAAGTGCTCTTCTTTAACTATAACTAACCCTATGTGATATCAAGTCTAATCCCTTAGGGCAGTGTTTCCCAAAGTTTGTGTTTTCATGGCCCGGTTATTTTTGTGCTTATCCTTCGTGACCCGGCACGAAGGATAAGCACAAAAATAACCGGGTCACGAGCGCCGCTCATGAATATTCATGAACAGTGCCGTGTGCGAAGGTAAGGGACTTCGTGCACGGCACCGCTCATGAATATTCATGAGCGGTGCCATGCGCAAAGTCCCTTACCTTCGCGCACGGCACCGCTCATGAATATTCATGAGCAGTGCTCTTAACCTGGCATTTAATTTTGGTGGCCCGGTACCGGGTCGCGACCCGGCATTTGGGAAACACTGCCTTAGGGGATCCCCTTCCATTCTCCAGTTAGTTTCAACTGTCCTATTTGACCGAAGTAAAATAAGGTGATTCATTATGAGTTAAGGACATTTAAAAAAAAGAAAACCCTGACAGGCTGTAAGGGGTACATGAAGGAACAGACCTTAAGATGTGTCCCAAGGACTTGAAGTCCTACTTGTGGCCTATTATTTGATCCTGGAAGGCTATGGACACCTTTGGGGCTATTTACTTGGATTTTTGTGTAAAATGCACACACATATGTGTATCAAAACCTCTTTAAACATCTAAGAATTTACATGAGCATAAAGCAGGAACATCTGCACCAGAATTTAAATGTCTCTGTGAACTTAAGAGCTCCAACAGAATGACTAATATTTAACATTAAGAAGCATGCAAGTTTTCTCAAGACACATCAGATTCTACATTTACAAAACACTCTGGATAAGGCCAAATCTTCCCTTCTTGAAATGAACATGATAACCTACGATGAATGGAAATTTGCTAGTCCCTAAATCAAATGACCAGTTGATCAGCCATAGTAATGTGATTTCACTGTGTAATCCTCATCCTTTGGCACATAAGCGAGTATGAAATTATTACAAATAATGCATTTGGCAGCTTAAAGGTTATACTATTAAAATAAAACCTTAATGGAATAAAATTGAATAGCTGTAAGATTTCCAAGATTTGTGGTGGGAATTTTTTCACTGCTGATGGATGGGTTACCAAAATACAGTAATTAGAGTAAAATTTGTGGCTTTTCTGATGAAACACATATCATTTTTCAAAACGTTGTCAAGGTTAAAAAGTATATAATTTAATTGGCATCATAGCATATGCATAGTGTTTCAAGGATAGTTTTAACAAATCAAATTCTCTATAATTTGAAGAAAGCCATTGGTAAAGTAATCTATTTTTAAATTAAGTATCTTGTTAAAAAATATTTCTCTAGTCTGCATTATTAGAAAAAAAAAATGCCATAAAGCTTAAAAAGAGCAAAGTTAAACCTCTTTAGTTCTCAGTAGATAAAAACCCAGAAGTCAAAATCCATGGATTATTGTACAGTGTAAAGATATTCAATTTTTATTTTATGGTAAAACAAGTGTATTTAAACTTGACCTTCACTTATATCCCCAATAAATTGCTTGTGGGTCTGGGGGCTTAATATGTTATATTATATATATTATACTGTATATTCAGTATTGCTTTGTTGCACTGTATGCCCTTTTACCCTCCCAAAGGGTAACCAGTTGTTTTAGAAGTTGCCTTAAACACCCAGATTTCAAAACTTATATTAAAGAAGAACTAATGTACTCTAACCATAACCATAACCATGCTACAGTATGATGAAATACAGGGTTTGTCTGCCTAAACAATATTATGAAACAGCAAATCAGTATTTTTGGACTGTAGTACTGTCCTACAAAAATTGCAAGTATCTCTCACAACTGCCATACTAGATTCTCATGAATATGCTAATGAACCCTGACACCTCATCATACTTCGGGGGAATATTCATAAATGTCAAAAGGTCTTTTGACTTGGTCAAAATGGTGAACTATTAGCAATATATCAATATCACCATTTCTACTGATTTACAAAGTGTTCCAATTGTTTTGCCAAATAGCATTCACCTGATTTAGGCTGAAGAAAACCCATTATTCTCTATGGAGTACCTCTGGTCATTTTTCCATATTCAGATATTTTTTTCCGTTGATAAAGTCTGTCATTATCAAATCGATATGCAAAAAATTAATGATACAATAGAAGGGGGACCACACTGTAAACAGTGCAAAGTGTGCTAATTTAAATGGATTGATATTTATCAATATGGATCTTTACTGACATCAACAATTATTTTATTAGTCTTTAAAAATCAATGTCACTGAATTAAACTAATTTTCTTTCATATGTATTTCATTTAATAACATGCTAATGCTATTAATACCCAGTAAAAAAGACAAACTATAACAACTCAATTTAAAGTGTGCCTGTCACCTCAAAACACTAATATTAATTTAGGTTGTACTAATGAAATAAATGTTTTTATACAACATTTCTCTCTGTCATCTTCCCTGTCAGCCAGACTTTTCTTTCCTGGGTTGGGTGATGATGATTGACATTATAGCTCCTCCAATCAGATCCCTGCTAGATTGTGATTTAAGGAATCTGATTGGAGGAGCTATAATGTCAATCATTATTTAGCCCCTGCCCACCCAACACTCAGGAAAGAAAAGTCAGGCTGACAGGGAAAATGACAGAGAGAAATGCTGTATAAAGGGACATTATTTAAAATACATATATATTTACAAAAACATTTATTTCTTTAGTAGAACCTAAATTGCTATTAGTTTTGAGGTGACAGAAGCACTTTAAACACCCAAATTCCACCTGTTAAAAAAAGGGAGCTTGAACATTTAAATGACACCAAACTCAAAGCAAACTATGTTGTACTGCTTATATAATAAGTAGGGTGGCTTCATGGGTGGTATAAAATTATTCATACAAATATCATGTCCCTTCAGGAATTCTGTTTACATAGTTATGTGTAGTCGCTATTTAACAAATGGCATCATACTGACTGGTGGTAGTTTCTGCATACATTTCTGTGCTGAATGAAAGTAGGGCAATGCTTTGTCTGAAAACTGATTTCTTGAAAAGCTATTGCTTAGTAAAGCAAACATTCTTTCAAACAGTATATGTCACCTCTAAATGTTTAATTTGGAATAAATATTGTTTTTATGTTTACTGATGATTTTATCACTGCACCATATTTAACTGTGTGATGTATAATTACCATGCGAAGTGCTTTTGTTGCTAAGCACCATTCCACACACAAATGATTCATAGACATGTACATAGTTCATAACTGGATGAATGTTTGGGGTATTCTCCTGTATGCTGTATTTTATCTCATTTACAAACTGTACCATGAAAGATTTACTGTCTCTTTCTAACAATAACACCCAACATGCCGGTGAATGGTACAGAAAAAGTATATACCAAACACATCTTTCTTCATATTCCTGTTCAAAACAAATGACTCCATGTTCCATCCCATTAACAACTGGGTCTGCAGTTCCATGGAGAAACAAAAATGAATCACAAGTTGCAGCGAACTTTGTTGCCAGGTAAACTGTACATTGTGTATACTTATTTCACATTAAATATGTAGGATTCATTAGTCTCTGATTGTGTTCTATGTTTGAGGGTCAGGTGGTTTGCTGCCTGAGAAATTATTTTGTGGGAGCTGTACCCTTGATCTTTGTGGTGATTTATTAGACAAGGCTATGTCTATGTGAGGCAGGAGATTGCATATTAAATTTAAGAAGCAAAGAAAAAAGATTATGTGACAGCTTCATGAAAAACATGAATTTAACCCATATGAAGGGTTATGGGGTAATTCAAATACAATTGTTTTTGAAGCGGTACCTTTTCCTTTATCCCCACCTCACCATATTGACAGGTAAGTCTTATAATACTTACCATCAACGTTGGAAAAAGGTCTTGATTTAATTTTATAAAACATTAGCAAACTTGCATTATTTCAATGAGAGATGAGCAAACCTTCCAACATTCCCTTTTAGAAAGAGACACCATTGAAAACACAGAGTGCAAGGTTCTACTGAAATATATTCAGACCTGTATAAGGCCTACAGGTCTTTAAAGAGAAAGAAGTGTGAAATATAACTAATAAAGTTCTGAATATACATATTTTGTTGAACCTGGCACATTGTATTTTCCATAATTTTATCTCTTTGAAAGGGAATGTTGAGATTTATGGATGAGAATTAATATGAATTTGAGCAAACCTGATGGTCCTTTATACACGAACAGCAACCTTTTTTTGCACTAGGCCATTTGCTAGTTTTCAACTAATGCTTTTAAAGTTAAATTGTTCGAGTAGAAAAACACCTTTCACAGGGCTCAGTCCATTTCTCAGATTTTATGTTTTTTCTTCTTAAAGTTCAGTTTTATAGTCAACATATGGAGTACCCAGCAGCCCAGTAGAAGTGACAGTTGTGGAGTAATAAAAAAATTAGGCAAAAAAAAAAAAAAAAGCAATTTCACCTAAAAAGTAAAAAAAAAAACCCTACAATCTCCATCTTGCTTTATAGCACACACACAGTGGTAATACACAGCTAAGACCATGTCATTCTCTTTGTCCATCAGAACTGAGCAGTGGGGCATCTCCAGCAGGCACCTTTCACTCATTGGCACCCATGACATTGTTTTGCTGTATTATAAAGATAAAGTAGAGTAGGGGATTAAAAAATATTGTGAAGTCTGGCCACAAAACTACAAATTCCACATCTCTATTTCGGAAATATTTTAATCCTAAGCAACTTTCAGGCAGGGTAACTTAGCAGCTTCTCTATGTTACAGAATCTATAGTGTGTAGCAATTGGGAAAAGATTCTGCTGAACCATCAAGCTGAACAGCCTCTGAAATTGGCAGGTTGGGAGGGTAGTATCCCTAAAACCATCTGCCTCAACCACTACTTATCTTTGAACTCCAGTGATAGTAGATTCACAAGATTTGCTCTATATGGTGGCATCTCCCTAGGTATCTTTGGATGCTGGTGAATTTCCTGCACAAAAATCTCTTACTAATATGGCACTCCATCTTACCTTATGATAGCTGTTAGTTACCTTGGAGCTCAATGACTGTATAAAAGCACAAGTCTGCAGTCCAAGCAACATACACACACAAAGTGAATGTAGTTTCCTGATTCTAGGGGTAAATGCTAAATCCTCTCTAAGTTTTTACTGTTAGAAAGTAGGATATGCATACTAGATATAAGAGTACTGTACTGTATATTAAATTGTAAATCTAGACACTGTGTTGCAGACTGTTATTCGTATTCTTCTTTATTTGACACTGCATGTTTCTAGACGGTGCCATTGTTTGAAAATGTATTCTATAAATTATAGACTGCTGTCACTAAATTATAATCTTTATTATTTCCCATGAAATATTGGTGCAGTGGCATTTAGAGGGGTGCAGTGAAAGTCAGAAGTAGTGACTCTTAATAAAAACAAAGCATCAATGCGTTTCAAGATTTTACACAGTAACGGGTAATATTTGCTTTAAGTTAGGAATGTGTAGTCCTGATGTCAGAACTAGCAGTTTATAAGACAATAAATAACTATTTCTTGTGCTTGCTGCTGTATACTATACAATAAAGAGGATAGTGCACAATATTCATGTTTTAAACTGCTGGGTAAAGGTCTCTCGTGTTAATTTAACCACCCCTGGTGAAGTTATGAGTGTTAATTCATCATGAGCTAATATTAGCATAATTACTTAGCATAATTAAAAAAGGTGTAAAATATATTTTATGTTTAAGTAGTTAAATGTGTAACTACACATACACACACTTCAATCCGAAATTGAAACTCAGATCGTATCATAAAAATTCCTTCCAGTTGTCATTCTACATATTCCTGTTCATATTCAGAAGACTCTTTTAGCAAGTGTTTCATGTGACAGGTATCTCCGTCTCATTGACACAGACCTACAGTGTGTCCCTTTAGATTTAATACTGACAAGTACAGCCACACATTAGGCAAGTAGACACATCAATAATTGCATCACTTATAAACTGTACCACATAAACATTCCAACGCACGATAATAATCTTCCTGTGTTGTGCTGAAGAAAACATCTCTAATCTGTGTAATAGGTCCCCACTAAGGTAAGAAAAAAAAAATAAGAATATGGGAGATATATTTTTCTGTGCTTTTTTTCAAATGCATTACAGATATAGCATCTATAAATAAATGTTAAATAATTCATGAAGATTATTTTGTAAATTGTACTAGGCCACACCTCTCTGGGGGCATATTTATGTACGTGCGTCAGCCTAATCAATATGTCTGCCAAGCACCTAACCTCTGAGGCAGAATTCCCACATCTACTCCAAAATGCTGCAAACGACTCCAGTTGTTCTCTAGCAGTCATCCATCATACTGTCACCTTAATTCAGATGCTGCTACTTGTTTTAATAACATACATCTTACACAAAGAATATTGCTAACACAAGAATCTTGAGGCACATTTTACAACCCCATAAAATGTTATTAACCCTTTGATCCTTGATATTCTTATCAAACTGCAATGGTGCTTTAAGCTGATTTGATGCATATCAATAATATCTGTTACTGGGACCCATTTCACTTTAGAATCTTTCATCAATCACTGCAATAAAAAAAAAAAAATATTATTTCAACAACATTTTACCCCTAAGAATTACAGAAAGTATAAAAATGTTATAGCTGGAATTATTTGGCAAACAATAGACAGATAAAAAGAATTATGTTAAGGAATAAATTTCTAACCAGAGGGTAAGGGAATAAACAACCATAGAATGGCTATGCAACAATACTAATAATTAAGCATAGAAACATGAATAATTAAACCATATTAGAAAGCAATAAATAATGAATAATATATAATAATAATAATATAAATGAGCATAATATATTTTTATAGATATGTCTCAAAATCTTTGCACAGTTTGATAAATGAACAATATGTAAAAGCAGGGTTATCTCAACCTCTCTAAATATGCCTATTAAAGGAGAACTTAGGCTTGTCTACGGGTGATTAGATGGGGGAGGGGGAGAGATATTCACTGATACCACTGTTAGACACCAGCACTGCCCCAGCTCTCTTCTACAATGTGGAACTCTTCTGCACTTGTCAGCTGTCCCGATTTTCTCCTCTTTTGGTTCCTCTGTGTTTCACCAAAAAGAGAAAGCGAAGTAGCATTTTTTTTCTACTGTGCTCGCTCTTTTTGGTGAAAATGATCAAAACTGATACCTATGGGGTTGGTGATGAAATTTAACATTTGCGATCACACACAGCGTAGAAAACTGATTCATTGACAAACTCACGTAAAATTTTGTAATAGCAAATTAAGCAGCGGTAAAGGACCTATGAAAAATCAGCGATAAAGATAAATTCTCTTCAAATCATAGGAATGGATTAACTGAATCCAACTGAAAGTAGGATACATTAAAGGACATTTTTCCATATTGTCGATATTTGATTAGCAGCTACTGAAAGGACAATACAGAAAAATGTCTTCTAATGCAGGCCCTCGGGATGCTAGTTTGCAGCCCCTGGTCATGTGCTCCACAAGGCATTTTGTTTGCCGGTGGAGCGCTGGATCTGACACAGAGGGAGTCCTAGCTGACTCCCTCTGTGCAAAGAGGAGGGCTCCTGTGACCCTGTTGGTCACAGGAGCCAATAGGAACCCGGGAGTGCATGTGATCAGCGCTTCCGGGTTCCTTCTCCTCTAATGTGCTGCCGGCAGCGGCAGAAACAGCATGCACTGCCGAACTATGCCAGGGGGTAAGTAAAACTCCCCCACCAGCCCCCCCGACCTTCCCCAGAGCCAC
>WMED01030826.1:0-10036 GCA_019650415.1 Pipa parva | reverse complement strand
AGGAGGGACAAAGCTCAGCATTTATCCAATTACTCATCTTGTTTCACTGCACTTTTGCTTGGCTATTGCAGTCTGTGAAATGACATGTACATACTGTACTGTTGTATATATTTGATCATTTATTTCTTTTGTCATTTTAGGGGAAGCTGAGCTTCCCTTCCAGTCTTAGAGCAAATGCCCCTGATACATACATAATGTTTTGTAATGGAAAGCCCATTATACAGACAGTTGCAGTTGTAAAGGAACCATGGGGTGAAAATAGAATTCTGGCACCATAGTTAAAAATGGACTGGAGAAAAGAAAAATGGGAGGCTGAAAAGCTGATATGAGACTGAACTTCAGAAGGGAGTGCAGGGATAAATTGGTACATTTGGGTATCATCTGCATCTAAGTGATATATGAGACCAAATGAACAGATAACATAACCAAATTAATGGTATACAGTGAGAGGATGTACTAGGAGAGGACAAAGTACAGATGCTTGGGGCACCCCTACACTAAATATAAAAGCTGTCTATAGAATATGTTATTACATAGAACAGCAATTAGCAAGGTGAGATCTAAGCCAGGATGCTGCTTGCCTGTAGATACTAGGGAATGTTGAATAAAGTGCAGCATCATCTTAGAGTAACTTTTTGGACTGGCGAGCAGTCCTGTCACCTCCTTTCTGGCACTACTGACATTGATCCAGGAATCAAATGCTTGATCTGGAAAGCAGACACCTCCTGAAGTATCAACTACCTCTTAAAGGATCTACAATATATATATATATATATATATATATATATATATATATATATATATATATATAAAATCACATATAAAAAAATGTCTTCAGGGCACAGAAGTGTATCTATAAGTAGAGGACAAATTCATAATGTGAACCCAAGGCAGCTAAGGTCTCTAATCTTTATTTGCCTTCAAGCCCCTTTCTACAACATCTTTGTATATCATTTTATATAAACATAACAACAAATGCTGGAGCAATAAAGAAAAGTACCTGATTTAGGTTTTCACATACATAGCTGACTCCTTTCTTCCACTGGACCTGTGTATGTCTTTGCTAACATAGAACAAAGTGTCCTAGGTTTCCTAAAAGCAGAAACATTAGGTAGATTTACCACAAGCCAATTCTTTTTAATGATTTTATTGATTTCTGAACATAAATGTAATATTTTCTTATAAATGTCAATCTAGATCCCAATCATTTTGACTTTGGTGTCCTATTAGTACATAGTAAAGAGAGGATGGTGGAATGGCTTGGAAGTAAAGTGCTCAAACTATGCTCAGGAGGACAGAAAGGGTTCTTAATATAAAAATCCAGTTCCAACTCTGCATTTTATTACACCCATCCTATTACATTAATAACTAAATAAAGCATGTCCAGTTTTTAATATAAAGAACTGCTTTTAGTTGTCTGTTTGCTTGTCTCAGCAAGATACAGGACAATGGATTAAACATCTAATCAGTTTTATTTATTTATTTAATATTCAAAGGAGATTTCATCTTGTTAACAATATTCCTTTAGTTACTATAGCAACACTGATTGAAGGTCATAAAAAAGCAAACAGGGTAGTGAGATAAGATTTCAACTAAAAATATGCCGATTAAAATGACATTTCTTCTTGTTTAGACAGAATTATTCATTGAACTGTATGCAACACATTGTAATCTTCAGATTCAAAATAAATAAAACAACATGAAACCCCAATAATTAAAAAAATTTCATATTATAAAATTAGTAAGGAGAATGTTCCATACTTAAGTACCTCTAATCTCCTCTTACTCAAAGGATCCATACAAAAGAAACCCTCCCTAAAGTTTAAAATGCATCAAACATTAGACTATTTACTTGTCTGATAAATATCTAAGGGGTAATTCAGGAAAGTGCAAAGTTACCTTGCGATGCTTCTCATCAGTTCGCTGAGACAGATACACGCTCCCTGGTCTCCTGCAAGCAGAGATCAGCGAATGCTTTAAAGGTACTTTGGCTCGGCGAGGCGACTCGAGTGGTTGTGAGGTGAGCCTAAGTACTATTCTTTCCTGAATTACCCCCTCTAGTCTGGACTTCACTCAGGATCAGAAACCTCCTTAGGCCTGGGCCACATTAGTGTTTTCATAATGACTTTACGACTGACAACTTCTTGCGAATCTCAGAAAAATCTTCGCAACACTGACCTTGTAAACAAATCATCAAACCGTTAGCACAATAATCAAATATAAATATACAGTTTTTACTTCAATTGTAATTTATACACTAAATATAGATGTACTTCCACTCCCATACAGAATATTCAGAGTTAATAAACAAAATAAGATTGAACTCTAGATATAACTCTAACCACACTGTGCACACTCCACACTATACTGTCTTTATGTTCTATCTGCCCTTATCTTCTCTCTACTTTGATTTTATTACTTTAACACTTGCCCTTTTGGCTGTCATTTAGTCTACCATTGCCTCATAGACTTTAAATATGTTACAAACTGTGTATCCTTTAGTGCTGCTCTGACCTTTAAAGTTTATTACCATTTTAAAACAAAGTGTACAACCATAGTAAACATCAAAGAAAACAAGACACATAGGGTAACTAACAGAGATCTCTATAATGTCAAAATTAAATATTTGAGAAGAGTATATAAAGGGCTCATATATCATAATAACAAACGTGAAGCTACAAAATATTGTAATTAATAGTAAAGTAGTTATGTTCCCATTATTGCTATGTAGAGTAGCATGGATCAACATAATTATTATAAAATGCTTCAAAATATTCTATTCTTCTAGTACAGGAGTCGCCAAAGTTGTTTGAGGAGGGAGCCATTTCACTCCCTCCTCCAGTGGCGACAACTATCTTGTGAGCCGCTGGAGGATGGAGGCGTGCCCTCTCCCAACCACATGACCACCAATGGCCAATCAGAAGAGCCGTCGGTGGTCGTGGGAGGGGCTTGGGTGTGGCTTTGGCAGTGCGCTCCGAGCCACAACAAGGCGGCCAAAGAGCCGCAAGTGGCTCACGAGCCGCACTTTGACAACCACTGTTCTAGTACTTTAAATCAGGTTATCTCGTGAGGGGGTGAGTGTTAGTTTCCACCTAGCACACAATAGGTTTCAAGTTGCTAGGGTACTAAGTAATGTTCTTTGCAACTGATCTACCATTCATTTATCATTCTGGCTTGTGTGATAACATAGCAACTTTTGTAAATAGCTGTTGGGCTCTTTGGATTAGCTTCTCTGGTGAGCCCATGAGGGTATTTGAGGACATTCCCAAAAAAATATGACTAATATGCCTATTTGACCACAATTGCAAAAACATGGGGAGGGGTGGTATATTGGGAATATATTTATGTAGCCTGGAAGGAGTATGATTTAATCAAAAGAGAATTTTGTATATACAGTGCAATATATTGGAAACAAACAGCAACTTTCAGTAAGTCATATGTAGGAATTACTGGTGGTTCACTTGATGCCATTGTTGGGTGTGTTAAAAAGTGAAATAGTTAGGCTGATCTGTTGATAAGAAATCTACAATGTGAAAGTAACCCAACCAGATCCATTGGTTGATAAAAGCATGGGACAATCCAGGAGGATTTGCAGTTAGTGAAGATAATGGTTGGCAGAATGAGGATATACCATATTTGTATATCAATTGCTGGCACTGATAGTTTTAATTGCAGAGGAAGGTTTAATTTTGCTGGATTAACTTTTATTTAATAATGCATTTCAAATGTCTTTCCACTGAAAATTGCATCAGTCACATTATATGATTTCTGATCATTTTAGTTCAGGGGATAGTTTTTAATGGTGATGAAAATGAACAGTTGCAAACAGAAGGAAAAAAAGACATTTGAGAGAGCCTTGAGTCGGGTTCAGGTTAGTTCTACTAATTTGTCTATCTTGTTTCTTGCCTTTCTGAAAAGTTGTCTTGATAAAGGCCTCACTTGCTGGCCAAAAGGCCAACTCAAGAAGAGGAATTGAAGAAGATTGCAGCGCCTGTCAAGACAAGAAGACAATCAATCAGAATACAGAGAGCAGGGGCAGCGCTGAAGCATAAATCACCAGTTAAAAAACAACCCTACAAAGAAAGAAAGCATCTGGAACACACAACCACATCTGTCTTTCAAATGAAACAAGCAGTGCATTTCCTTCATTTCTTGTGTACGCATTTTGTGGGCTTGTGACAATATTGCAGCATACCCATCAAGAAACCTGAGACAAATTCGACTCTAGTGCACCTGGTCTTATTTTGTTCTTTCTGAAAGGTATATCAAATACATACTGTATACTGTAAGTCTATTTTGTTGTGATCACCATTGCCAGAGGAATCTTTTACTTGGAATACTTGGATATTTGAGATGAAACTATTTTCCTCAGACAGTAACAAATCCATCAACAGAACAAATGTCTACGGTTTAGACAAGATAGTGCACTACATAACTAGCAATAAATAGGAATTTTCTTTCTTTATGACTGATGGTTTAACTGTATCTACAATTGTCTAGTTTAAAGTTTGCTCAGTAGCCCAGTTATATCTGAATTATTCTGTACTTTGATTGGGTGCACATATGTTATATCTGATTGACAGATTCTGCTGTACCCGGGTTTAAACACTACACAGTCTTTGGGCATGTTTTGGCTAAAACAATCTGGCAATATCCAATTATCAGGCATCCACTAAAAGGAACAGATAGCAGATTATAAAACAGAATGTTAAATTAGCATAGGAAAAGTCAGAGAAAAGCTTTTAAAAATTGTATGTAAGTATAGAACTCCCCCTGTTTCTTTTTCCTTAAATTTACTACTACTTTTTATTAACATTCAGCTCCCGTTTATTTTTCCACCCACTACCACTAAACATTTCACAAGTACAAGTCTTTCCAGACTATTAGGTTCCAGATTATCAGAATTTTACGGAATCTGGTATATCTGAGGAAAACAGCACATAATCTTAGAATGTGTCATGGGCAAAGTGGGAAAGAAAATAACAGTATGTAGACATGATTTAAGCAAACAGTGCAGTATCTTGCTAAATCTGTGGGGTTGAGGGGTTGAATTGAAGCAATCAGTGCAAGTTTAAAGTTCTACAAAGTTGTGCAGTCCTCTGAACCAGCGAACGTCATAACATGGTATGTTTAAGTTTTTCTTTTCTCTGAAAACAGAATTCAATACATGAAATGGCTTCCTGCTGTAAAATACTGACAGTACACAAGGGACCTTGAAATTACCAACATCATCAGT
The DNA here is from genome assembly GCA_019650415.1 of Pipa parva. Taxonomy (NCBI): domain Eukaryota; kingdom Metazoa; phylum Chordata; class Amphibia; order Anura; family Pipidae; genus Pipa; species Pipa parva. The sequence goes on along the minus strand of WMED01030826.1, from coordinate 4,800 downwards.
TTATTCATGGATAATGTTATAATAAAGAACATTACAACTTGAAAGTAGCAATTTCAAATTCCAGTCTGTTCCTTGCAGGAAATGGTACACTCAGCGACATAAGGTAGCAGCTATATATATTTGCCTTTAATGAAAATAACACAGATATTATTGCAGAAGGTAAATGTAGTAGTGCATCAAATGTAATATTCATGACCCGGAACATTTGTACAGAACCTTTTCTAAATTTCATTTAATTCATTTTTAAATAAATGTATAAGAATTCTGTAAAATGGTACAGAAATATAATTTAACCTGATATTTCCATCGTGACAAACTGCATCTGTCGGCCATATCGCATTATCTATGTGGATCTAGAATGTACAGAATTGTCATATATGCATTATGTGATTTTGTTGTGAATTGTCTAGTGTAAAATTGTACTAAGGCATTATCTTTCTTTGCTGTCATGTATTAACTAAATTATTAATTCTCTGATATGCAGTACCTGAAATCAAATCCCTCATCAAAAGTAATTTCCTAAATTTACTTTACCATCCTAGTCTCTTCGACTTAATTACAGATTCAAATTTGGAAAATAAATGTATAATTGGTTGGGACTGTCAGAGTTTTTTTCCCTGCCAGTGAATGACTGCTAGGGATAATACCAGATAACAATTTCCCTCTAGTGCTCCCACTTCCTTTCCAGTTTATTTTCTGATGGAATTTTATATAAATACAGAACATGTCAGTGCTGGATTTATATGTCAAGAACTTATAGGCACAGACTCTGGGAGTTATCCACTAAGGTGCGAATTCGACTGTCGAATTCGCAAACAGACATTTTTTAAAAGTCATTAAAGTGGCACATTTACTAAAGTTGAATTGCTTATCCCTATAAAAACGAATTTGGTTAGCTCTGGATTTAGCAATATCGATAGTATCGCCTATTTATCAAAGCACTGGAAGGTATTATCGCAGTGGATATCTCTGTGTATCGATATCACCTGATTTAATGCTGTTCTGCATTATTTACTAAGATAAGTGTTTGTTTTTTTGGCTATTTCTGTTGCTTAATATATCGCCACTCTCTGGGTGGCGTTATCCATTACTTTCAATGGGGCTGTAGTCTGGAGTTATGTTTTAAGTGTAACTTATCGATATCGATATACACATGGATATCTACAGTATATCGATATTAATACCTATATCCATCCCCATAGATGAAACCACTACCACTACCACTTCTACAGATATCGATATCGCTGGGATAAATGCATATAACACTCTAGCAGTGCTATTGCCACATAATAATAAATGGGCTATGGGGATATCATCCAATATTGCTAAATCTATGGCGATATCTGGCGATATCTGGAGATATGAGAAATGTGACTTTAGTAAATATGCCCCATTAGGTCAATGGGAAACAAATGGATATTTCTGAGTTTTCCACTTGAGAATTAAAGAAGTAATCAGGACTAAGTACTTTGGAAAAGTGTCTTATATTCCTGTCCATCCTTTCATGCATTATTACTGCTGTAATGATAGTAGCATATGCAACAACAAAGGGTGAGTATGACTGTTATTATTTTAGTTTTGAACAGTGTTGGATTGAACTGCTGGAGCTGACTAGGAAACAAGAGATCAAGGGTCAACTAATCAAAAGATTTCCACGATCCCATCTCTTCATTCCCTCATCATTGCTTGTAACCTACCTTGTTTAAGTCTTCAAACCCATAACAGTCGAATTCGCAAACAGCGGATTCCCATAGCAAATCCGCAACAATTTCCCCATTGTAAAGTCGCGACAATTTTTAAATGTTGATATTGTGACAGTTTTCCCATAATAAAGTCGCGACTGTGACAATATTCTCATTATAAAGATGCAACTGCGACAGTAGCAGCCTATTGCGACGGTCTTCTTTTGCCGAATTCACACCTATACGCAACTTTTTGGACTTTAGTGAATAACCCCCAGAATGTTTGGCGCCTTTTATCACACATACTAACTAACCTTTTGTGTAAATAAATAAAGACTTTACAGCGAACTGAAGTGCTTTATCTGTGTGAAATCACAAAAAAAGAAAAGTGCTTCTTAGTTAGAATTTATTTCCTTAGCTCTTCCCTGACTAGGAGAGGGGTTCGTGGCCATATCAGCTGCCTAGGCACAAGTCTCAGTGGCTATAAAATGAAACTGTATTTAATATCTATTACATAATGAGAATCATAATGGATTAATAGACTATGAAATTGCCCAGCACCTACACATTAGTTGAACATCTTATATTCTTTAACATTTTTATTAATGAGCCCCATTTGTTCAGTACAGACTTCTTCAAGGGTTTTCCTTTATCATAGAAACTGTTTATAAAGTATCCCTGAATTTAAAATAACTAAGAACACGTAAACAATAAAAAGGCAACTATATATAAATAATATTTTTGAATAAATAAATGTATAGATTTTTAAGAAACATATAGCAATGGTGCCCATTTGTTTATAATCATAAAGCATTCACTGGGAAAATAATATCCAGCACTTACTGTAAAGCAATGTCTAATTGCCTGCTTAGCTGTGGCAAAATCTGTACATCAATTAAACAATATGACTGTGTTTTTCAAATGTTGTACAATGAATTGTGTAGGCTTAAGCATTCAAAGAATGTTTGGCAAAGCTTCTGTAGGGAGAATAGAACAAGGCAATCTGTCTATCCCATACATTGTTACATTTATGTTAATGTGATGATGGTTAATTGTAGGCAGTCTAGGGATTTGCTAGGGTTCATTTTCATTATTTGATTCCTACATGGTGTAACAATGTCACTGTTTAGCCGGAAAATATCAAGTACATGCCAAATGGAACTCCTTGACAACATCACTACAAGAGCTGGGAATCGGATACTCTGAGCAGTGGTTAAAGTCCAACAGGTAAAATAAATATGAATGAAATATTATTTTATCTTGGTTATGTAGTGCTTCTTTAACATGATATAATTATGGTACCAGAAATTGTCTAGTACTTTGCTACTGTCACTATTGTGTGGATTAAATTAAATTTAATAAAGTAAAAAATATTGACATCGATCATTTTGACCCGATATCGCAAGATCGAATAGTAATTTATACCAAAATTTATTTGTTTACCGCAATATTGAAAATTCGATATTGCGATATAAAATTTTTTTCTGATATCACAATATCGAAAATTCGATTGAAACTTTTCAATCTGTTTATTTCTATGGAAAATACATAATATCAATAATTTCAATAGAAAAATTCAAAATCACAATATCGAATTTCTGATATCATGATACTGAAATTTCGATATCGAGGTATTGAAAATTTGATTGAGAATTTTCAATCATTTAAAAAAAATTTGTATCAAATTTTTCAGTTGAAAGCCCGAAAACAGCCTTTTCATCTTTAATAAATTTTGCCCCATTGAAGTGTTTGTGAATTCTGCCAGTGCTCAATATTGAGCAATAACTGAACAACAGAGAGAGTTTTTAATTGTATGCCTGTTGAAATTAGTTTTCCTACAAATGAAAATAGTTTGAGATGCTGCATATCATATTTTGTAGTGAAAATGAGCTGTTTACCCTTTGTCTGTTATTCCACAGCTGATTTGCAAAGACGCTAGAAAGAAATATGGGCCAGGGTAAACTGTTAATTATCTCAGGCTGCTAAGACATGAAAGAGAATATATGTGAAAGTTTTGTACACAACCTGTTTTAGATAAGAGCTGATATAGGTAAACATTAGATATTATATTGAACTTGCATGGGATTCAGAAGGGACTTCACTGCAGAAGACAAGAAAAGTTGTGGGCTCTCCAGCTAGTTGAGAGATTTCCCACCTTAAACCACCATTTTGAACATATAGAAGAAATTTGGGTCTCAGTATCACATCTATATAATTAAGACTAAAGTCAATCCTTCCCTCACCTCTCACCTTTCCTGCAAAATTGTATTATTGTAACTGCTTTTATAGCATCTCCTGGATATCCTAACTGAAGTGAAACCTAGTCAAAACTTAAAGGAACAATTTAGTCATCAACCTTTATTTGTCTATTTGGCATTGTTAAATGTAAGCTTTCTGCAGTATATAATATTCACTTGTTTCCTTCCTTTTTAGTTTACAGTTTTTTTTTTTACTGAAATCTTTCTCTCACCTACTTTCTAGCAATTACGTTTGGAATCAGAAGTCAGACAATTGACTGATATACTTGAGAATTCTTAATAACCAATCAGAATTTGCATCTTTCTGATAGTGTTTTTTCAGAATTGTTAAGCCTTTGTATCAAGTCAGTACTGAGACTTACAAACTGATCAGCTGATGAGGAAGTTGTGAGAGAGGAGGGCCTTTTGTAAGAAACTGATTGTAAATTAAAAACCAGTTGAAATGAGTGAATCATTTATTTTTCAAACGTCACATCACGTATTTACTAATAGTAAACAAATAACTGTTAAAAGCTGTACTGTTTCCTTATTCCATAAACTACCCTTGCCATTAATTCTTATGTCACAAGCTTGCAATCTTCAAGTCATATGAATGTCAATTAATTTGAAAGTTTTAGATTTAGATTTACCGTAGATTTATTTATTTGTCACTGGATAAGTACATATATACGAATCAGTGAAATTACAAATGTGTCATAGACAATGGCAACCACAGCGGCAGATAGCAATAGACAGTGAATTACAAGCATGAATCAATAAACGTACAATTGACGTAACATTTGGACCAAAATGACAATGATAATAAATGAATAAATATAGAATAAAATACTGTACCAGATATCATAAATAGTTATAAATTA
>WMED01030823.1:0-10037 GCA_019650415.1 Pipa parva | reverse complement strand
GACATCAGCGAGCACGTAACAGTCTCTACAAGCTGATGCGAAGGATCGGGAAGTGAGTTTGCACAATGCTGAATTACCCCTTAATTGTACTGCTGCTAGATCAGCTTTCATCTCATGATCCACAGACCAGGATTGTGAGATGAAAACTGCGGCTGCAGCTCTCTTATTGCCCCAGTGTATTTGCTGCATAAGGATATCCTTAATAATACCCGCCCCCCTGTTTCAGTTCACCAAACTGACCATAAACGCATGCGCAGAACATTTTTTTGCATATCAAATACAGGTACACTTTCGCCCTTAGTGTACAGCTGCTAGATCTAAAAGGTAAGTTTGGTTTATAGCAAAAGTAGTCCTTTCAGGAGAATTTTCAGATCTCACAACTGAAAAACATTTATTTACTATAAACTGTAATCTCTATAACTTGATAAAGGACGTTTTTACAATGCAAGAAACAAGATGAGGTTAATTTACAAATTCCTTTCGCTGTCTAACAAAAGAGGCAACGAAGCAGTCTTTAGGATTAGAAATAAAGATGTAACAGTGAGGCGGCGCTTGTTGAGGCATGTAGGATTCCTAAAAAGCAAAGGAAACCACAATTTAATAAACAGAGTGAATGACTTGGCAAGTCAAAGAAATGTTGACCATGCTTGTTAGCTCAAAATTCAACTTCAATACATGGGATGACTGGCCCCATGAAGTCCTTGCATTAAACTGATATGCCCTGTCCTTGAGCTTCTTAGGGTGGAAGAGCAATCCATTTTTTCTCCAGAAAACTGGACCATCCTACCCAATTTAAACATAGAAGAAACCTAGGAAGAATACATATCACAGGGAAATTATGGTTTCAGCATTACCCAATGTTTTACTGCAGTGGCAGAACTCATCAGAAAAGAGATCAAGGGCCTACTAATGAAAAGATTTCCTTCTTGTCACTGCCTTTGTCAGTCCTACCTACTTTACTTTCTCTACCTAATAATGGGACCTCCAACCTCTTGTGTCAACCACAACCTTGCACTTAGGGGGTAATTCAGCAAAGTGCAAACTTACCTGGCGATCCTTCGATTCACCTCGCCGAGACTGGTACGCGCTTCCTTCTCTCCTGCAAGCGGAGATCAGCAAACGCTTTAAAGGTATTACAGTCTCGCGAGGTGACTTGAGTGGTCGTGAGGTGAGGCGAAGTACCTTTAAAGCGTTCGCTGATCTCCGCGTACCAGTCTCGGCAAGGTGAATCGAAGGATCGCCAGGTAAGTTTGCACTTTGCTGAATTACCCCCTTAAAGTGAAGTATCCTTGTGATTTTATACTTGTATTGTTTAATACACTTTTCCCATGTCTGTATCATATTTGTTTTGCTAAATTGTACAGCGCTGTGTAAATCTGTGGCACTTTATAAATAAAATCATATATACATACATACAATAGACTTTCTGCCCTTCTGAATTCTGTAGGAGACCTTTCAGCATGTGCACATATCGTGGGCTATTTTGCGCCTCTCAGTGTCTACTGTTATATACTCAGTTATCAAGTATACAGAAATATATATTCATATTATGGGCGAAATTTATTATACTCGGAAAAGCCGTTTGTGTTTTTCCAAGTTGAATAACTCGGGAGAAGGCTTTGAAGTTTATCGCAGTAAGTATTGTGAGATTTGCCTTGTGCGATACTTGCCATGACACACTTTTTTTATTGAACATATCCATGGAAAGAGTAGTCATACAGTATTTCTACCATTCCATAGATATATTTAATAAAAAAAAGTTTCTCACAGCGAGTATCGCTCGAGGCAAATCTCCCGATTAAACTCAGAAAAGCCGAAATGGCTTTTCCGAGTTTAATAAATTTCACCCTATACACTTTATGCTAAGTGAGCTTTGTTAAACACCTGTAAACATCTGGGGATGAGATTTACCTTGGGCTCCTATAGCTCCTATAACTATTCATCCAATCTACGGTCACTGGGCAAATGTAAAAATTTTACTTGGTATACTTTGCTAATCCCTTTATGCAAAGGTGATCCTATCTCTGTTAGTAAAAATGAAACAAATGGAGTCAAGGAATTAACAATGCGCAGTAGGGTTTTCAATATGAAGCAAGGTCTGGCGTTAATTAAGGCAAATATAGAGTCAATAATTTATTTGTTTAGAATGATATACTATAAACATATTTGAGTTTAACTTTAATGTTCATGGCTTCATGAATGTAAATCTAAAGTTCAAAGACAATATCGTGCCCTTATACGTGTAAAGACTTATTCCCACATCCAATTGTCTGCGCGCATTTAGTAATGTGACATCAATACAATAGAAGATCACACTACATTCTTGTGGTTTGGAATCCCCTGACTCCAATACTCAATTAGTCAGAATAAATCATCTATAACTGCAGGCCAGAAATATATTTATACCCGTCACAGTTTCCTGCAAATCATGTAAAAGATCCTTATCAGTTTGATAGTATGACTGACCACTGTGGCTGGCTCACCATCTTCTTCTTTAGCCACTTTATGTGGATAGCTCATAGAAATGTGTCCCAAAATACTTATGTGTGAGCATGAACTCCATCTGATTGTGTAGGTTGCCTTTTTGTTTGGTGAAATCAGTTGAATATAAGTAGGATGAGAAGTCATGCAGGGTGAGGTGAAGTCCCCCAGTACAGTGACGTTATCCTCACCATATACTATTAACTGTATATAAGTGAATAATACATCAGTTTCTATATCACCTTGCCCCTAGTACATGTTAAGTAGTAGACCAATTTTGTCACAGTTGCCATTGTCCATTTTAAATGAATAGTCACCTTGCTCCGGACCAGAGTCCCGTCATAAGTCCCCCAATTCACCACTCAAACATGGTGAAGTCAAACAAGTGAATTCAAAGCTCCTACGAATTCAATTCAAATGAATTCAAAGCTCCTTTTCAAATTGATGACTACGACAGACTCTACCACTTAGTCAATATTCAAAAGTGCCTATGCATGCGCAGGCAAAGTTATGCGAGGTGCTACGTAAGATCGCCAATATCATATTTGCCTGAATTTGATGCATATTCACCACATCTCATAGTTTAATCAATAAGTGAACATGGGGAAGTGGCAATGAAATACGTATTCATAGCTATACACAGGGGCGGTTCTGGCCCTATTGACGCCCTGGGCAAACTGCCCCTTGACCTACCCCCGTCCCGCACCCCCCTGCCCTGCAACACCCCACCTGCCCCACGCCCCCCACTCACCTCCTCCAGCGATGCACCTCCTCTAAGCGCTTCTACACAATGAGGTATGTTGAATGTGACAGCGCTCCTTAGATCCTTCGGGTCTTGCCAGCAGTCACCCACATCGCCCAGCGGTAAAATCCGCCCTGGCTATACATGATGATTCACCTTTTAGTAAATACTAATTTAATACTTCTCCAAAGGAGTCATTAGGGTAAACCCTACATAACATAAGTTGGATTTAATCTCTAAAAATCTTCTCCTACAGATCCTAGTAAGAAATTCCATCTCCAGTTAATTATTCAGCCAGTGTTATGTACATCTGACCTTCAACAGTTTTCCTGTACAAACACAGCAGTCCTGATAAATACCAACTTTGTATGCCTCTCTGGCAAGAATCCCATTACTGCCGTCTCACCCATGTTGTAGAAATGACATCAAATCTGTTCTGGTTTCTTTTTCTTTTAAAGACTGTCTAAATTTTTCTAAATAAAGATTATGTGTGCAAAAAAAAAAAACAAAAAAAAAACACAGAGTCAAATATTATTTCTGTTCATAATCTTCCTGTTCAGCCTGTTCCAGGTCTAGCAGTGTGTGGGTGACATTCTGTAGTTAACTCTAGATTACAAGGAAACTTTTGAGGTCGCAGGCAGAACTCTGTAATGGATTAACTTCACTTTGCATTTTATTTTTCCTCTAAGGGGGTAATTCAGCATAGTGCAAACTTACCTCCCGAGGGGTAATTCAGCATAGTGCAAACTTACCTCCCGATCCTTCCCATCAGCTCGCACAGACTATTACGCGCTCGCTGATGTCCTACACGCAGACATCAGCAAACGCTTTAAAGGTGTTCCAGTCTTGGCGAGACCGAGTCACCTCGCCGAGACTGGAATACCTTTAAAGCGTTCGCTGATGTCCGCGTGTAGGACATCAGCAAGTATGTAACAGTCTCGGCGAGCTGATGCAAAGGATTGGGAGGTAAATTCGCACTATGCTGAATTACCCCCTAAGAGTCACTCGGCATTTTTGTCTTGTAGCTTTAAGTCAGGAATGCTTAACCTGGGACCCACCAGATGCTAAACTGCAACATCCACCATCCCATGACAGCCAACATCTGGTAGTTTTAGTTATTTCAGATATGGATATAAACAGGTTGAACTAAGCATTTTGTCGTTACTGATTTAATATTTTTTTCAGATAGAAACTTTTAACTAGTGAACATTTTCTATTCCCTTTAATGTTACCCTGGCAACACAACACACAAATTGTGATATTATGTATTAACTCTAAAAGTAATTGTTCTTGAAAGTTCTAACATGGAAGATAGAGTGGGGTATGTTAAAGGGGCACTATAGTGCTGAAATAACTGCACACATACATACTGTATAAAACTCCTTTATACTATGCCAATTGCTTTACAAAAATAGTTAAAAACCCATTTAGGGAAGAAATGATACTTGCCGTTTGTTCCCATAATTTGTTTTCCTGAGAGCTGACATTTTCCTCCCCTTCCTCTTTCTGTTCTGCAAGTCAGGCAGTCTTTCTGTTCTGCAACTCGAGAAGAAAAAGCTTCCTGACTGCTATTGGTTAAGCAGTGTGCTGACCTTTTGACTTCATAAATTAAGCTTGGAATGCAGGAGATTACAGAGGGAAAGTTGACTTTTGTACATGTGCTAATTAGTAAGTAGGGTAAAAATGTCTGGGGGAGGGTACCTTTCCATGGTAAACAGACCAGTACACGTCACACACACATTTCCTGGTGTGGGAGTTTATCAGTGCTGCCTAATCAATCATTCTGCTTTACATGAAACAACTACTGGGGAGAAACGCTTCTTACTCAGGTATAATACTGCATATCAAAAGATGTAATATGACTATAGTTCCCTTTTAAAATTTGTTTTTTTGTTGTTTTTTGTTTTATTTTTAACTATTTTAGATATTTGATTTGAATATTTTAGTTATCCCAGCATTTGTGCTATTCAAAGCAGTCTTACATAATTCATTCCTCAGGATCAATAGATAATCAGTAAAATATCAAACATAATCCAACAAAATCCCCAGGGCCAACAGTTTAACAGAAAATTCCCCAAAATCCTGCCCTAGCCCCTTACAACTGGACTATACATATGGATTCACAAGGCAATAAGGGGAATTAATCAACAGGGCAGTCATTTACAGAGGTGTAGCAGCCAATCAGCAGTTAATATTCACTGGTATAATGGAGCTAGAATTATGAAAGCTCTGACTGGTTGCTATAGGTTGCCAGACCTCTGTAAAATTATCCCCTGTTGATTAATTTCCCTGATAATGACTAAGCCTGGAGGGAAGACTGCCATAACTAGTTTGCACATTGCCAGTCTATGAAACACAGATTATGTGACCCTCTGCTTGATTTAACAAATATATAGAACTCTGCTTGCCACAAACTTATTTATATAATGATTGCAGTTGAACTATTTCCCCCGATCCTTGGTTTTTTAATGTTAGACACTCAAATTCTTGACCTGGACCCTCTTGTTTCACCATACCCCATTATTATTATTATCTAGCCACTGGACTGCTGAAACTCAGAGAACCATAACATATTTTACTATAGCAGGGGTAGGTAGAGAAGCCCTGTTCCCTTACAGATCCCACTTATACAAGTCAGAATTTAACATATCGATGTAACCTGAAGGTTTCATTTTGAAAAGATTTAGAATTTCCTCCAAATGAATAAAGTATCCTCTTGAAAACTTTTATGTTCCATTATTATTCAAAAATACATCACTGTTTGATCTCTTTATTCTGTTTGGCCTAATAGCTCAAGAGACACTTATTAAAAGGAGGGATTAGTGATGCCTAAGCTTTCTGTAGTTATTTACACAGTGGATCACACCTTTCCCCTACATACTGTATCCTCCATATCAGCCACATTTCCATTTCACCAACATTGTTATACTGTATAAGGGTTTAACAAAAAAACTGAGTCTTTACTGTACTAATCCAATTCCCACATAGATGAAACTGGTGACAGAATAACCACCTCTGATATTTGCCTTTCTTTCTCAACCCTGGCATAATGATAGGGACAGCGCCCACACCAGCATTACCAGCATTTATTGGTCCCATTTGTAGAATGCATAGTACACAGCGTACCGATGTCAAAACTAATTGTGCCATTACATTGATTCTCCATTTGACATATCCTGACTAGTGCAACTTACTTCTTACTGGGAATCCCAGTATTGATCCTACCTGACAATAAAATGAACTCTCTTCCTCCAAATGCCTCTTGCTCATCCTTTCGAACATGCCAACAAGACACTTTAAGGTAATTATGCCTTAAACAGACTTGTTTCAGCTGTTTTCAAACCTTTTAATAAGGTCTCTGGGGGTTATTGAATAAAGTGCCTTCTGGCCTTCTGGCTTCCTGCCTCTCCCCTCTCCAGTCTATTCTAAATTCTGCTACCAGAATTGTCTCCCTCTCTCCCCAGAGTGGACAGCCTCTCTCCCAATTTCTCTCTGCTCTTTGGCTCCCTGTAAGCAAACAAATCATTTACAGAGTTCTCCTTAAGACATTTAAGGCACTTCATTATGTTGCCTCACCCTACATTTCCTCTCTTGTATGCTCGTACATTCTTCATCATCAACTGCACTCCTCCCAAAGCAACCAGCTTTGCATGCCACACATCAATACTGCCCTTTCTCGTCTTAAACCATTTTTTTCTCTCTGCCCCTCACATCTGGAATTCTATACCCCTTTATCTTCGCCAGGAACATTCCCTCTGCACTTTTAAAACCAAATGGAAGTCCTACCTTTTAGAGAACTAGCACTGATATTTATCACGGATTTTTATGTATATATTTTATTTAATGCTTAGCCATTTATGCTTAATATTTATATTTATTTATGGACTTGTGTTTCAACACATTGTCACAGCTTTTATTACCCATCTATCTGTGTTTGTAAGTCTTTCTCCTATTTAGACTGTAAGCTCTAAAAAGGAAAGGGACCTCCAACCTCTTGTGTCAACTAAAGGTAAAAAAAAAGGAAGACTTATTAGAAACCTTACCTTATATAGTGGTGTATCGCTACAGTCACAGCATGAGCTGTACTATAATTAGCCGGCGTCTGATGCTTGTTCATCAGCGCAGGCTGACTTAGCAGCCATCACAAAGCTCCTCCTGACTTGTTTCACCGGTGGTGATAAATGGTTAAAACATCATCACATTCATTGTGGGGGCCAATGAGAACACTCACCACAATTAGCATGATGATGTGTGAAGCCGGTGAAACTACTGGCAGGATGTTTGCTCTGGCTTCTCATTCAGCCAGTGCGTTGATGAATAAGCATTGGGTGCTGGCTAATTGCAGCACAGCTCATGCTGTGACTCTAATGATACTTCACCTTTATATAAGGTAAGGTTTATAATAAGTCTTTCTTCTTTTTTACCTTTAGGTCCCCTTTAATATCAGTGGGGCCATTTAATGTTTATACCGCTGATTTTACTACCAGAGACCTAGAAAAAACTTTGTCCCCCAACTCCATAGGGAATAATGGGTTTACACCACCCTCACACAGGCGAGTACTTGTAAAAGTAAAAATAAGGTGAAAAGTACTTAATAAATTTTGATATCACCAATATTGAACCACAAGGGAAAAGTTATTCCCTTTTAGTAAACATCCCCCAGAGTGTTGGATAACTCATATTATATTTTGGAACAGATAAAATGGAATATTAGCAAATAAATGTTTTGCTTCTAAAATACAATACATAACTGTTAACTGTACATTTGTACTCTACATTTTTAGTATAAAAGTATTAAGAAGCTTTAACATGGTGGGGGTGTAGGGGTGTAGTGTCCCTTTAAAGTGTACCTTTTACCTCAAAACTAATACTAATTTAGGTTCTACTAATGAAATAAACATTTTTATAAATAAATATATATTTAACAAAATGTACCATTATACGGCGTTTCTCTCTGTCATCTTCCCTGTCAGCCCGACTTTTCTTTCTCGAGTCGGGTTGGGCAGGACTAAATCATGATTGACATGACAGCTCCTCCAATCAGATCCCTTAAATCACAATCTAGCAGGGATCTGATTGGAGGAGCTATAATTTCAATCATCATTTAGCACCGCCCCAACCCAACTCAGGAAAGAAAAGTCAGGCTGACAGGGAAGATGACAGAGAGAAATTTTGTAATAAAGGTACATTTTGTTAAATACATACTGTATATATTTACAAAAACATTTATTTCATTAGTAGAACCTAAATTAGTATTAGAGTTTTGAGGTGACAGGTGCACTTTAAGAATTAATTGAAAAGCATGCGGCAGAACTTGGCTACTGTAGAAAGGTAAAACTTGGGAGTTTCTGGTACAAATTCACTGCACCATTCCTATAATCCTCTGGGAATGACTGGAATGTTTGGCTGCCATCTCTCTGTAACATAATAGTTTTGCCATTAGACATTAGCCTGTAGGTGTTTTTAGATTCACTTGTTTCCCAGTAGTAAAGATTTCTTCCAAAGACCTGCTAATCTCATGATGGAAATAGCCAGACAGATGTTTAGCAGTCTGTGTGGATGAAATATTTACCTGCCTTCTGCCAACCTGTCCTTAATTTAGTTAAACTAACAAGCTGCCCATGTAGCTGTGCTTAACCCACGCAGAAAGGATTAAGGCATGGCAGATGTGTTTTGTACATCGTCCATCAGTTATGACAGTTTGTGTACATTTGGATTGGTTTTGTCTCCGTACATGTTAATATAAATACAAGTAATGCCAGTAAGAAACCAGATGAAAATAAAGTTTAGTTATACAAAGAGCAACAATGTGTTGGCTTATCTACAGAAGGTCCCTTTAGCCACACATTATATATATATATATATATATATATATATACAGTATATATCTTTGATAAAGGGCCCTGTGCCCGAAACATGCAAGATGATACGTGAATAAATCACTTGGTAGTTCACTACCTGGCCTGGCTGTTTCCCTTCTTTTGGATATAAGATGACCAACATATCAGTGTCTGATGACAATTTTGAAGGCACAGATTGTAGTAACATAGAGCTGTATTGCCTCAAAACTGGCATAATAAGTACTATGTATAAGGTACGCTATTTCCAGCCAAAATTCTTAGGCTTTATTTCTCCTTTAAAATAACTGCCCATCGTAGTTCATTCCAACTATTACCCTAAAATAAAGTGTTTGGTTTTTTTTTGTGCTGTATTGGCAGTCATTTTCGGTCTGTCCTGATTTTTTTTTTACTATAAATATTAAACTTTTATTAAACAATTTACTTTATGACACAATTTTTTTTTTTTTAATGAGTTTATACAGTTTTCCAAAAGTACAAGGTATATTCACAAATGAAACATTTCTTTGTATTGCTTCTTTTAAATCCCGCTTTTATTTATACAGCTTTCCAAAGAAAGTGTTAATGAATTCTGTTCATCAAAGAAAAAAAAAACGGAGTTTCTCATCAGTCATGTTTTGAATATGTGTTAACTTTGGCATAAAAGTAGAGGAATGCTCAGTTAGGTTTGTTTAAGGGGAAAAAGACTAAGCTATAGCTATTCTGCAATATATAAATCAACAATACCACAAAGATCCTGTGAGTCATTTCACCCATCCAAGACGTATTGTATAAGTAATGCGTGCGGGTGTAATTATCATGTCACTGACAACCAAAGAAAAGAAATCAGTAAACTTGCTGAGTTTATCTGACAAAGGAAGCGTCAGATGGAAAGTTTGTTGTTTTAATCACAATCGTCCTGTTCAAAATCACTCAAGTAACCTCTAAACACAGCAAATTCCTGACTCATTCATCTG
>WMED01030821.1:0-10037 GCA_019650415.1 Pipa parva | reverse complement strand
AGGTGCGAATTCGACTGTCGAATTCACAAGCAGTGAATAATCTAATTTTCTGAGATAATGGGGGGAATTCACGATTGTGCAAAGTGAGCTCTAAAGCCTTCAGCTCACTTCTCACAGACTGATATGCGCTCACTGAATGTCATCAGCGAACGCATTAAAGGGATTCCAGTCTCGGCGAGGTGACTCTTTTGGTCTCGCCAAGAATGGAATCCCTTTAATACGCTCGCTGATGTCCGCGTGCAGGACATCAGTGAGCGCATATCAGTCTGTGCGAAGTGAGCCGAAGGCTTCGGAGCTCACTTCGCACAATCGTGAATTCCCCCCAATGACTAGGTTTTCCTGGGCTGAAAGCCAAAATCATCAAGATTAACATAAACACTTGAAAAAGTTCACTTTGTTTGTAATGACTATTATATGAATTTCACTTTTTTAATTGAATTACTTAAAAAAAAAAAAAAAAAACTACTACTTTTGGCTGATATTCTAATTTATTGAAATGCACCTGTAATTGTTTATATTAAACAAAATCATATTCAATTGGTATATCTTTTAAACTGGATATAGTTTTACACCTTTAACTCCTCCCCTAGTCTTTTTGCTTTCTTTGCAGATATTGCTTGTTCTTGTCGGTCTCTTCAGTCAGGTACAAGGACAATGCACTTGCTGATCAGGACACCTGGTAACACAAATAGAATGCTTGGAACAGTGGTGGCGAACCTTTTTGGCACTCCGTGACAAAAAGGTGACGCCACCCCTGAGCGCATCCCCCTAAGTGCCAGCACTGGTGAGTGACGTCATCACACCAGCGCCGGGGGAGGAGCGCAGTGCAGGCGCTAATGAATGATGTAATCGCGCCTGCACTGCTGGGGAAATAGGAGGTCGGCCGGCTATTTGTGGGAAAAGAGCGACCCATCGCGAGTGCCTCCTTCAATATAGCCTGCGGATCCGACCTGAAAACTGTCAGGTCAGATCCGCAGCCTATATCATATCTGCTGCTGAGGGGATCTAAAGAAAGAGCAGGGATGGCGATGGCGCAAGTGCCAGCAGAGAAGGCTCTGCGTGCCCTTTCTGGCACGCGTGCCATAGGTTCGCCATCCCTGGCTTAGAGTAAAGGTGATATACACTGGCAGAACCATAAGATTTTGGTTTATCACCAGCAGAGAATGGTATTTGTTGATAATTGTACAGCAGCAAATAAATGTCACTGACTTTTCTGAGAAAAAACAGCCCATGAGAATTATAGCATGTTTTATGCAGATATGTCACACATGTAGAGAGCAGAAAACATAATATTTTATGAGGAGTTTTTTTGGGGTGAGGGATAGGGAATAGTAGTTGCTTGTAATTTGCACATTTTGCAAGATACCCATCTCCTAATTACAGGCAAAATCTTAGAGAAAAATGTTTGTACAATATAAGATACTCGTCTGCACTTTTAACTTGAGTGTCCTTTTTATTGTATCTGTCTATTGCCTGGCTGTGTTTTACAACAGGACACTAGGAGCAGCATCCTGTTCTACTAAACAGAAACAGAAGGGTGTAAAGGAAGTTGGGATTTCCTGGGGACATTGTTTTCCTCTTAGAAACCCCAGATCCAGTGAATTTCTGTGTGTTGGTCTGTGTGTAAATGCTTAGTAAGAAAAACAAGTACTGTAGTATTGTATGATACTTTTTTTATCATACTGCTGTGACCTGATGAAGAGGGAATATCTTTCGAAAGTTTGTCTTATACAATGAAATGTTAGTCCAAATAAAGTAACATATAATACCACAGTACTCATCTTTCTAATTTAATTATTCAACTGGACTAATGCTGCTTAAACCATTTTTGTGCTGTAAATGTTTAGGAGAGGTTTTGGTTGTAATTATAGTTGTTACCTTTCAGCTGAAGTGAATCATTAGGTCTCAGGCAGACTGAACAACCAAGTTCTTACAGCTTGGTCAGACTAGCTTTAATATATAAGCCTCCTTATACTACTTTCTCTTGAATTTATAACTTTACAATGGTGTAATAAACTCTTCTTTTAGGACCTTGAGGTCACCAAACCGGCTTTCCCACCACCCACTATGAATTGTTTGCATCCTTTCAAGCATTGTTAGCATACTGGGTGGGGGTTTCAAAAAATGACCTGCCAACAGCATTATAGGAAGAAGTTGTCTGTCTGTGTTTTGGTTGTTGACCCTTCCACCTTCCTTCAACACTCACTAAGGCCATGTGTCTCCTGTTTAGGATTATTTATGATACCTGAATAGAAAATGCCCAGTATGCTTTTGAACATGATTAATTCCTTTCTACTTTTATTTATAGTAACATATTTACTTTTTCAATGTAGGGCTCTTTACACTTATGTCTATTTATAATATACATTTCAGTTTTAAAATAAACAAAAAGAAATCCTAAGTAGATGAAAACTTGCAATAAATAATTCCAGCTCCAATTAACTGTTCAAAGTTAATTGCTGATTGTTTGCTATGTATGTATGTATAATTTTATTTATAAAGCACCACAAACATACCCGGCGCTGTACAGTTCAGTAATAAAATACAGACATGGGAAATTGCATTAAACAATACAGTATAAGATCACAAGTTTACATCACTTTAAGTGCTATGTTGAGGTTGACACAAGAGGTTGGAGGTACCTGCCCCATAGAGCTTACAGTCTAAATGGGAGGAAGACTTACATACACAGATGGGTAATAAAAGCTGTGACAATGTGTAGAAACAAAAGTCCATAAATGAACAAGACTGGTGCAAGTTTTTACATGTTTTTCTGAATTCCTACAAAGCAGGTTAGCATTTTTTTGGGGGGTCATTTGTTCATTTCTTAGGGCATTATCTGTATGATGCTTCTATGGGTTATTTGAGCACCAAAACACATTTCTAGATAATCGCCAAGAACTGTGTAGGAATAAATTGCACATCAGTCATAATGAGAAATGTCCATGCTTTCTATCACCATTAGTGTGCAGTTTTAGCATGCATGTTCTAAAGGTGCAGCCTGCCTAATGATCTAATACACAGGCAAGTCTACCGTAGAATGGTGTAAAGGGGAACTATTGTCTCTTAATTTATACATATTTTATACATTATAGATAATATCTTTAAGAAAACATTGTTGCAACACTTTCACGGGTTATCATCAGCTATGCTACTAAGAATGTTTATTGCACCAACAGTTGATTGAGCAGACACATTGCAAGGCCCAGTCAGATGTGAGTAAATGGACCTTGCAGGGTCTAAAAGACTGGGCTAACTTGTGTAAAATGGTATTTTTCTAAGAGAGGTTATAGTCGGAATGTATACATGTCTTATTGATATAAATCCTTTTGCATTGTATGTAAATGTAAAACTGTCAAAGGTAAATTTATATAAATACAGGTGTTCATATACATATGTTTAGTGAACATTTGAGGGGAGGAAATTTAGAGTTATGTAGTGGTTTTATCCACTTTTATCCATATGTGAACCAAACTAATATGTGGAAGAATCCATTAAAATAGCAGTCACTTTTCGAAAATCCTTGAATTACTTCAGTCCTCTATTGAAACTGTTATTCAAAGTCCCACCTTCAGTATTAAGTAGCACTGATCATTAATTACAGGAATTATATGACTGTACTTATTGCTGCAGAAGGTTTTATAACAATCTCTTATGTCCATCTCGGCATTTGGGTGTTACATATTATTTTTTTTATTATCATTTTGTGCTAAATGTTAATTCATTCTAATTAAATTAGGATTTTACCAGATGGTAGACAGGGAGGAAATATTTATCATAATTGTTTGAGCATTCTATACATGGGTACATTGGTGAGCATTCTTGATTGTTCTCATATATATATGTATAGACAGTAAACAGTTTATTGTTTGTGACAAGTAGTTGAAATGTGTAGCTTGTGTTTAAATAAACTTTTTAATTGCACTTATGCTATCTTATTGTATTTCACAGCTGAGCCTTGAGCAGGCCCAATCATTGGCAGAACAAGTTGAGATGAAAGCCAAAGTGGTGCAGTCCGAGATCAAAGCAGTCACATCTAGATACAAAAAGGCATTGGAAGAAAGGGAATGTGAGCTTCTGTGGAAGGTTGGTGTGCTGTTACTATTGGCTGGAAAACCATACACCAGTATTTCAACATTGCTGGTTATTATGCTGAAACCCATGGCGAAGTATGATGAATATGACCGACATGCTATTTTGTATCATTTATACATATATTAATTGTGAGAAAAAGTTGTATGTTATTGGTATTTATTATGATTAAGACGTGTATGTGTGTGTGTGTGTATATATATATATATATATATATATATATATATATATATACGGTATATAGCTACCTATAAAGCTCCCCCTGTGTTGGTTAACACTACTTCTTTAATTTTAATTGTTTTGTATTTATTAATTTATATAGCTCTGAGATTACAGAGATTCATTATTCACTTCAGTCTCTGCCCTGTGGAGCTTACAATCTAATTTCCATATTCAGTCACACACACAATTAACCTGTAGTATGTTTTTATAAACATATCCTGATAGTATAAATGATGGTGCAACGTTTCAGCTGTGGCCTAATAGCCTTTCTCAAGACCATTAAAATAAATGTTGCCAATTAATTCTTCCCACCTTAAATACAAGAAGTCCCAGCCTCTGGGTGTGTAATCGCCACCTGGTGTGGTGGACCTCTCCGCACAGATGATTGTGTGTGATGGGTAATGCATCGAAATTGGATGCCCATACAAATTGCAAATGCCCTGCTTGTCAGGGGCCCTGTGCGTAGCATGCTCAATGCACAGTCACATCCTTTCTCCTTCCTGCATTAGGCAAACCAATCTAAGCTTTTAGATTGGTGATCATTCATCCATGTGGTTCACTCAGCAACTATAGCTGTACTCTCTGTCAGACTTCTCAAGACAAAGCACAAGCTGTGAGTCTGGGGATACCCGATCTGCACAGATTAAACATAGAATAAGCAACATCAGTAGTGCAACTTATAAATATTGCTTTACAAGAATTGCAATTGACATAAGCTACTTGGACAAAAGATTCAGATGAAAGAACTTTAACAAAAAAAAATGTCACATTGTATCACAGTTATAAGGCTAAAAATACAGTCCTGCAACATGCATAATTAATAGCCATTATGAACATGAAATAACACATCAGTTACCTAACGCCAACATATATTTTTTAAACCAAACTATATAATGATACTTAGTACCAACCACCAAAAAAAAAAAAATTCTGAAACCCTAACATATCCATTTAATGAGGCTCTAAAAAACATGTTCAATTAAGTTGTTCATTCATGCCATGGGGCTTTGTCGTGTCCAGTCGTCTGATCCAGCAGAATTCTAATTGTAGTAAGCACCAGCTGTGGGTGCCTGCCTATCATCAAATGGTAGGCAATCTATCCCTATAAACCTGAACTGAGGCAGTGTGTATGTGTCCAGCTTCTAAAAAGTGGTTAGCGACTGGCTTTTTTGTTTTGCCATCCCTGTAGGAAGTTTAAATGGCTGACTGATGGGCATATATCAGTTTTCCCTACATAATATAGCCCATGGGGCATATTACAAAGTACACTACATATTGTGTGGTACACAAGATCCATTGCCTGATCTGTATTCTTTTACCAGTGTGGGGGATGTTGAAAACTATCTCCACTAAACATAAAGCAGCATGAAGTACAGTTTAATACACCCTTTCTTTAAGCACTTATCAAATTTTGGGAAAAAAAAACATTCTCTGGTGTCCAAAATGACAAGTAGGTCTCTTATATTATACACAGTACCCAATTCGTAAGGCTGAAAAAAGACACAAGTCCATCCAGTTCAGCCTGTTTTCCTGCAGTGTTTATCCAGAGGAAGGCAAAAAACCCATGAGACAGGAGACAATTATCCTCATATTAGGGAAAAAATTAATTCCCGACTCCAAACATGGCAATCAGAGTAAATTCCCTGGATCAACATCCCACCTTCAGTTATCTATTACCCATAACTTGTAATGTTCTTACTCTGAAGGAAATCATCCAAACTAGTTTTGAACACTTTTATGGAGTCAACCATAACCATTATGTTTTCGCCTGTAACCAAATTGTATATGAAGGAGATACAACCTGTTCGATTTATCAGTAATAACAATGAGCCATGCTGCTTTAAAAGACAAACTTATACTTTGAGAAGCTGTGTTTAATGTACTAATAAAACACACCAGCCTTACATCCGTATGATCTTTTGGTTTAGGATTATTCACTCAACTTAAAGCTTTGACCCCAGCCACTTGAAGATCATGATCACAGTGGCCTCTTTGTTGGAATCTTTGAGCTATCTCATCTAGTTGTTTCTCACCTGTCATCATATGAATTGTTACAGATAACCCTATGGAACTGTGAAATGGGCAAGGAATATTTAACATGGGGAGGATGACAGCTCCTAACACATAGCAGCGTGTTGTGGTCTGTCTCCCTTTTATATAAGTTATACCCCAGTTTGCCCTGTTCAATCCAGATGTGAACATCCAGGAAGCAAATTTCCTATCTACTGCAGTTAGTTACACCATCTTTTATACTACTGGGATAAGAATGAAAGTTTTAGTGATATTTATACACATTATTGGTCATCTGTGTATTATAATCTCAGCAGTATAAGTTTAAATATATGCTGTCAATAGGAAAAAAAAAGGTTAAAACTAAGAACAAAAAATCAGGCACTCTGCTTCACAGATAACCTTTCATTATAATGTTTTTTAGCCACCCTTAAGTGCAAATCACACATTTGTCATTGTGCTCACAGGACTGTAATGAGAAGATATAGTCAGTTGTCCTATTGTAGTATACACTAGTGATCTTTTAAATCTGCAGTTGAAAAATAATCTGACTGCGGAATCATGAAAAGGAAGTTTGATATATATATATACTGTATATATATCAATTACATTGCTAAAAATCTTATTTTATACTTTGCAAACGTTACATAGTTTATTTGGTGATATTCAGAGTTCTTAACACGCCTCTTGAATTCTTCTCTATTTAGGTGGAAAAAATACGACAAGTGAAGGCAAAGTCCCTTTATCACCAAGTTGAAAAACTCCACCAGGCTCTCAATAAGTTGGATAGTACAATCAATGCAGTACAGCAAGTCCTGGAAGAAGGTTGTACTATGGATATTCTCATTGCACGTGATCGTGTCTTAGCCCAGGTGCAGGATGTAAAAAATGCTAGAGGGCTTCTGCAACTTCAGGAAGATGACCGAATCATGTTTACTTCTCCTGACCAAGCCTTGTACCTCGCTATTAAATCTATGGGTCTTGTCAGCAGTGGAGCTTTTGCAGCTCTAACAAAAGCCACCGGGGAAGGACTAAAACGTGCTCTGCAGGGAAAAGTTGCATCCTTCACTGTTATTGGATATGACCACGATGGAGAAGCCCGTCTCTCTGGTGGAGACCTTATAACAGTATTGGTGATGGGTCCAGATGGTAATCTCTTTGGTGCAGAGGTCAGTGATCAACTGAATGGTACTTATTTAGTGAGTTACAGACCTCAGCTGGAAGGGGAGCACCTTGTCTCAGTCATGGTTTGCAATCAACATATTGAAAATAGTCCCTTTAAAGTTAATGTAAAATCAGGTCGTTGCTACCTGGGTATTGGACTTCCTACCATCTCTTTTGGTGGAGAAGGTGATCATGATGGAAAGCTTTGTCGCCCTTGGGGTGTTTGTGTGGATAGGGAAGGTTACATCATAGTTGCTGATAGAAGCAACAACCGTGTCCAAATTTTCAAGCCATGTGGGACCTTTCATCACAAATTTGGAAGCCTGGGCTCTAGACCTGGGCAGTTTGATCGACCTGCTGGAGTAGCTTGTGACAGTTCACGTAGGATAGTGGTAGCAGACAAAGACAACCATCGCGTGCAGATCTTTACCTTTGAAGGACAGTTTTTACTTAAGTTTGGTGAAAAGGGAACAAAGAATGGCCAGTTCAACTACCCTTGGGATGTTGCAGTGAATTCAGAAGGGAAAATCCTAGTCTCCGACACTCGCAATCACCGTGTCCAGCTGTTTGGTCCTGATGGAATATTCCTGAACAAATATGGCTTTGAGGGTGCCCTTTGGAAGCACTTTGACTCCCCTCGAGGTGTAGCGTTTAGCCAAGATGGTTACCTGGTGGTGACTGACTTTAACAACCATAGGTTACTAATCATTAAGCCAGACTGTCAGTCAGCACATTTCTTGGGCACCGAAGGCACAGGCAATGGGCAGTTTTTGCGGCCACAGGGTGTGGCAGTTGACCAAGAAGGGCGCATCATTGTGGCAGACTCCAGAAACCACCGGGTACAGATATTTGAGCCTAATGGTAGCTTCCTGTGCAAGTTTGGAACACAAGGAAGTGGCTTTGGTCAAATGGATCGCCCATCTGGAATAGCTGTAACACCTGATGGCACAATTGTTGTGGTGGATTTTGGAAATAATCGTATTTTAGCCTTTTGATCCATTTGCAGCAACAGAAATAAAACTGTCTCAGGGAAATCCATTCAAGAATTGTATAACTATACCGCATAACTGAGCACCTACCTCATATACACATATAATGTTATCTGCAAAACAGAACCTGTGAAGAGTGGAAAAAAACTGGGAAAATAATCTACCTCAAACCTCTTAGAAGAAGGGGTGTTAATTGTCCTCTTTTATCTTTCTGAATCTGCACAAAATATCCACATACCTCAAACCCAAATTGTCAAAGGAGAAAGTAAATGGACTGCACCTGCTCAGAGATTGCATAGAAATCTCATGTGAATAAGCCAAGAAGGGCTATAAACTGAATTACGCAAAAGTACTGTAAAGTATTATTTGTTTAAAACATTTGTGTCCTCTTTAACCAAACTGTTGGATTTCTCATTTTCCTTTGCTGCTGCAACAGAGGGCACCTTGTATATAATGAATATCTCACTTTGTTTCAAAGCAAAAATACCTCGGCATGCATATTTTACAAAAGTGAGTCTTTTTCTGCAGTTTTACATACCTCAAGTAGTTAAATACGTTGTAATGATTTCATGTTTATTTGCTGTTAAAGCACAGCACAGAAAAATGTTACTTGGTGGATTTCTTTGAATGTAAAATCTCCCTTATTTCCTTCACATATCTGTAGTCATTTTATAAATTCCATCCATTACTAGACATGTTTGCTAGCATCACAGAAAGGTTCTAACTTGTTCCACTGGTATACCCTCTAGGGGGAGAAGGGGGTTTAAGGCAAGAAACAGAGTGTACAGGTCAAGTTAGCATAAAGTTTGGGTCACTTAGAATGTGTGTGACTGTTAAACATTTTATTGTACCTAATTACTTTAATTTCAGAGCAGAGCTCTATGAAAAACCACTGTACAATATCTATTTATCATACTTATTTCAACACTTGAAATCTGCTAACATTTTTCAATTTTATTTTTTTTTATACTGTTCCAAAAATAGACAGTTGTCTAAGCCCAAAGCCCAAAGCAAAGGTTTTCTTAACCATAGAGCTTGTCAGCCTTGCTCAGTTTCCAGTAAAATAATTGTGGTTAAATCAAGAATTTTCATAATATGCATCAAATAAATGAAAGTATGGAAAAAAATAGAAATGTAACTAGAAAGCATAATTTTCTTTTTCTTTTTTTTTTTTAAAGGAAAAAAAAAAAAAAAAAGGAAACAGTGTTAATCTCATCACCGATACCAGTCATGTGTGTGATCCATACAACTGCCCATATTTTTAGCCAGATAAGTTAACTATGTCAGCTCCACTGGGAGATTCAGTCATTTTTTGAGTAATGGAACTTCATCTTTTTTGTCTCTGATCTATTAGTAAGTGGTTTTAGGCATATACCAGTATTTGCTTGTCAGTGAAGATAATCTTGTCCACTTTAAGAGGTGATTGTGTGTATGTGTATATGTGTGTATGTGTGTATGTGTGTGTATGTGTATATGTGTGTGTATGTGTATATGTATGTATGTGTGTATGTGTATATGTATGTGTGTGTATGTGTATATGTATGTGTGTGTATGTGTATA
>WMED01030819.1:0-10038 GCA_019650415.1 Pipa parva | reverse complement strand
ACTATTGGTGACTGACTAAATACTTTTTTTCCCCACTGTATATATACGTATATATACACATACATCACTGGGCCCAAGTGCTGGGTTTCCTATATAATTTCTGACACTTTCATAAACAGCACTGTTCTTCTAACTGACGATATGGAGGTTGTTATTGACTGAAGTGAGAATTCAACTGTCGAATTCTCAAGCAGCAGATTCCCATAGCAATTCTGCAATCGTGACAATTTTAAAGTTGCAACCGCAACAGTTTTAAAGTTGTGACTTCCAACCTCTTGTGTCAACCACAACTTAGCACGTAAAGTGTTGTATCCTTGTGATTTTATACTTGTATTGTATAATGCACTTTTCCCATGTCTGTATTGTATTTGTATTGCTGAATTGTATAGCACTGCATAAATTTGTGGCACTTTATAAATAAAATTATACATACATACTCATCATAGAAACAAATCAAGTATAGATGAGACATTTTATTGTCTAACTGAATAGATGGTAAATGCAAGCTTTTCACACTAGTTAGGTCTCTTAATACCATGCCTGAAGAAGAGACCTAAGTAGTCTCAAAAGCTTACATTTACCATCTATTCAATTAGCCAATCCATTTAGTTAGACCAGTTGTGGGGAACCTATGGCATGTGTGCCACTGCTGCTATCCTCAATCCCCCCAGCGAGTGAGTACTCCTTCAGTGCAGGTCGCCAACCCAACCTAACAGTTTTCAGGTCGGATCTGTGGCCTCCCCCTGTAGGAGAGATTGCTCACCAATAGGATATTCCTAGCAGTGCTCTTCCCTGATGCAGACACAATGACATCACTCATCAGCACCTGCACTTTGGGGGACGGCACTGATGTGTGACATCACTTTTCGGTACTCAGTTCCTAAAAGGTTCGCCCTCACTGAGATAGACAATAAAAGGTATCACCTATACTTGACTTTACTTCACTTCTGTCAGTAGCACTGCAACATACAGTATATAAAATGCTACATTATAATTAGATATAAGAGTAGTATTAGATATTAAATATTAGTATTAGATATAAGGGTAGTAATGTCAAGAAATCTGTTGAGTGCAGTAAGGGTTTTACACTATGCATTTTCTTAAAAAAATTTACATTCAACAACTGTTAAAACTGTTAGTATAGTAAATATAAAACAAGAAAAGTAAGTGAAATTAGTTAGTGTTTGTGCAATTAAAAATTCGTACCAAGAAAAGAAAAGAAAACTATAAACCAAACATGAAACAATTATCTTACAGATGCCTTTCATTATTTTAAGTAAATATGGCAACCACATCAGTTTTAAACTGCACCAAAAATGGCTGATATGTCAAAGGTCTATAATGATTAAATAGAAATTAGTTTTACAGCAGTACCTAATGATTTTTTTTTTTTGTTCAATGGAAAGATCAACAGCCTATACTTAACAAACTGACATTCAGGCTACATTAGGTACCAGTGACTGCTCACATAACAACTCTGTCAATGATTTATAAAGTAAGCAGATAGGCTGTAAGAGATGTCTCAGAGAATCAATCGGTTACTTATTATGTCACTGTTATAGCTCTTTGCTGGAACAGAAATTGATACATATTGGCCAGGTGAACCATTCTTTGTCTGGAAATGAAGGAAGGAAGTGATCAAGGGAGTAATCTCCTGGACAAATGCTTTTCTTTTCTAGTAATATAATTCACTGATAAACAATAGCCAATAAGATGTGTTTTTGTTAGTGTTAAAAGAAAGCTATAACTCAAATCGAGCTGTTCATACATGAAAGAGTATATTGTTACTTTTACAGATACATTTGAATTTGCAAATTTCCTTTGCATTCATATCACTTTCTGATTACCAGAAAAGAAAGATGCGCCCTTTTTTTCCTATTGCAAGGTTGTTGTAAAACACAGTAAGAAAATGCAAGTAGTGATCATTAAGATATCTTTGCAAAATTCTGCTGCCCCACCCTCCCATATGGATGTTAAAAATGATTTCTTTCAAGACAGAAAATCTGAAAATTAACATTTATAGATATTATATCAGACACTATGTAAATAATGAAATGCTATGGGCATTTTATTTGGAAAAGAACAACATACAAACATGTAAAAAAAACAAGACATCATTTCTGTTTTCCAGGTCCAAGAAATCATCTTCTGCTGCCTGAATTTGCTTATCCACATCCTGCTGCTGACTGTTGCATGGTGGCTAAATTTGCTTACTCACTTCCTGTTGGTAACTGTTGCATGGTGGCTAAATTTGCTTACTAACTTCCTGTTGGTGACTGATGCATGGTGCCTGAATTTGCTTACTCACTTCCTGTTGGTAACTGATGCATGGTGGCTAAATTTACTTACCATCTTTTTGCTGATTACTGATGCATGGTGCCTGAATTTGCTTACCCACTTCTGCTTGGTGACTGATGCATGGCGCCTGAATTTGCTTACTCACTTCCTGTTGGTGACTGATGCATGGTGCCTGAATTCACTTACCCACTTTTTGTTGGGAAGATTTTCTGACCCACTTGCTGCAAATCAGTTGCCATTGTAATACATGGTTTTGACTGTAGACACACAGCAAACAAGAAATCTCAAGCATTTATGGTAAAGTACCTGACAATTCATTACTACTTTGTTCTCTGCTCTGATTCAACCACTAATTATATCCATACCTTTCCTATTTGCCACTATATCTTACCTTTGCCTGTTTTTGACTTTGTCTGCCGATTTTGTACTATGCCTATTATACTGACTGTCCATCTAGTCCTGCTAGTGTAGCTCATACTTCAATGTATAAGTCCTTCCTGGACTGCTCATACCTCAATATAGTTCTCCCAGGATACCTGCAACATTTGTGGAATAAATTCTAGAGCCTCAAAATGGATTATTGTACATCTTTGCATGTTGAATAATCTTAAAGTTCTACTAAGGTAAAATCAAAATAAAACAAATGTTTTCACATAAAAGACCTAAGAGCAAGGTAGCCAAAACTTATAATAAAGGCAGCTTTTCCTTGCAACTATGTTTTGCCACAATGGTGTATGTACCATGCAGATAGGGAAAAGTAATCGATAATACTGGAGCTTCAGCTTTAAAGATAACAATTCTTTATTCTCACAGCATTTTTTGAGCCTATATTGGCCCTTTATCAAGTGAACAGACCTGTTAAACAGAAGTTGATAAACTGCCATCAATACTTTACTCTGTAGCATAAACATACAACATTTATACATATCAGTCACTCATGAATAGGGTATTGGTGATGTAGAAGAAGCGTTACTGGAAACAAATATGTCACATCATTCTTAACTTGACTGTTTGGGGATGGCACTTTACAATTCAGATTTGAGAACAAATACTTTTGGCAATGCCAAGGCACATCCATGGGTACAACTATGGCACACTCTTTTGCTAATTTTTTGTGTATAAATTGGAAAAGGAGTTGTTTTTGAATAACACGTATAAGATCAACATTATCCTGTATACAAGGTTTGTAGATGACATTTTAGTTATTTGAAATTGGGGTTTAGATAAATGTAATCAGATGATTGAAAATGCGAATAACACACATCTCACCATTAAATTCATGATAGAACACAGCTCAGAATCCTTACATTTCCTTGACATTCAACTTACACTTTTAGGGAGACAAATACCAGCCTATTCAGATAACCCACTGAGAGAAGCAATGTTTTGTCAGTTAAATGTTTCTATAACCCTAGCACTATACGAGCCATGCCCAAAGGACAGTCTTTAAGATTAAAACATATTACATCCATGAATGAGGGTTATGATAATGCTGCAGACAAACTAAAACAAAGGTTTGTAACAAAAGGGTACAAGCCCCCTATCAAACTATATAGTTATTGAAGTAGGCACAAGAATACTGACTGTACAGAACAAGGCCCCTGCAGTAATGGGTGAAAGTGAAATTTCTACAATTGCACTATTTTATGCTGGGAGGAATAAGCAAAAATTTGAGAATGGCTGAAAGAGATACTGCTGAGTGCAAACACTATTTTTAAATGCAGTGATCGTCTACAAAAAAAAAACATTTTTCAGTATGAAATAAACAGCACCAAATAAACAAATAGCACAATATAGCGAAGTCATTCAAATGTTATGAACATAAGCAGCACAATTATATATTGTGCAATTAAAGGGATGCCACATATTTTGATCAGTAAAGATTCTTGAAAATACTGCTGCAATAAAAGTTATCAGAATAGCATAAATGCTCAGGAACAGTAAACACGCTCATACATAAAGTAACGCAGAGTACTAAATTAAACATTAATATTAATCACCGTTAAAAGGGCGAAATTTATAAAGGGCGAAATTTTTACGCATGATCGGAATTTTTTTCCCGCACGTGCGGAATTTTTACCACACGAACGGAAATCGATCAAAATTCCACACGTGCGATCAGAAATCGATCGAAATTCTGCAGTAAAAATTCCGTACGTGCGGGAAAAATTCCGATCGTGCGGAAAAATTCCGCATTTAATAAATTTCGCCCAAAGTGTGCATGGGAGAAGTTAAACATACAAGACTTCCAAATGTAGAAATGCCTTGAATAATACGAGCAAATAAATGTCATTCACTCACTGAAAGCAATGGAAGGCCTCGCTGTTATGTGATGTTTTCTGCCTTTCAGCTGTGTTAGCAAAACCTGTGCATGCACACAAAGTCCAGAAGTCAGATATGTGCCTTATCAGCAGCAGGGCATACTTTTACAATCGGCTTCCTCGAGATAAGGCTATACTATACCAGTCTTCGGAAATGAGCCCAAAGGCTGGTTGATAAGTTTACATAAGGAAGGAAATAATCAATTTAAGGTTGTTACTGAATAAGCTCTTATCAAGTTCATTTCCTCGCTATTGCCTCACAAGCTAAATATTGCATGTTCAAAGTTAACTTCAAAGTGACAACAAAGTTATTCCCCCAGTGTTACAGAAATGTTGAGAAAGTCATTTGTGTTTTATATTTATGTTCATCTATGTTTTATGTTGCTTACAGGCAGGTAAAAGGTAACTCGATAAGCAGACAATGCCCTACTGGCAGCAAGGTTCATTAGTAAGTTAGTGCTTTTTAAATGTAATAGTATATTGCACCTCTGAGACACCTGCACACAATAAAAATGTTAACAACATAAAGAACCAGTTATGCCAAAAAAAAAAGAATATGTTTAACAATGTCTTATTTGAAGTTCAATTAAATGATATTCTTTGCTTTTTTTTTTTTCTCTTGTTGATTGTTGACATTTTTAATCCACTGTGGAAATCTAGTGATGATTACTGGTAAAGTTATTTTCCATATTAGGCTAATTTATGGTTCAATCTCCTAAATCAGGTGACATTATTTACAAGAGGAAAAGTCAGAGAGAGACTGGTGACCCACATGTTCAGGATGGGCTGGTGAGAAAAAATGCCAGTGGACGACAGAGTAAAAAAGGAATATAGAAAGGGACACCTGGTGACCCACTAGGAGTATGCTTAAGGGTACAACCTAGGGTAGGAATGCCCTCTTATCTTCTGTACATAAAGAATGAGACATCTGGGGAAAGAGAATCAATGCAGGCTAGAGGAGGCTCAGGAGTAAGTAAAGAGGCAGCTTTCAAACAGTTAGGTGGACATACTTTGCTCAGTTGTAGCTCAAGGTTGGTCCTGCTTAGATTTATTTCTCTGCAGACTTTCTGAGTTGTGAGATGTCTACTGTCTCATCACCCTGTTTCATGAGCATTTCATGTATAATACAAATTACTTATGAAGTGATAAAAGGAAATACAAAGTGCATCAATTGTTTTGTCCACCACCTTTTTCCCTGTGATGGCAGAGGATATAAGGGGCCCTAGGGCTACTGACTGGCTACTGACTTCACTATAAAATGATTTCTAGAATGATATATATTTTAGAGCAGGATAATAGTACTTAAATACAAAACCTTACAAGGGCTGCTTTAGATTAAATGCAAAAGTCAAACTTAATGATCACTGTCCAGAAGAACGATAAGCCTCTTGGATCCTTATTTCCTCTGACAATCCCTTCATCTCTTAGCCCGTTGCACATGCCCTGCTGGTGCTCTGCAGTAGGAGGGGCAGGAACTGTCAGAAAAGTGGGGATCTCTGGGATCAAAGAAAGCCCCCAACTTCTGTCAAGAGCTTCCTTATTTTTCTGGACAATGATCTGTACATTTCAATCTTGAATACAAACTAAAATTTCCCTTGTCTGGTATAAATGCATATGAGCATATTATCTGATTCACCATTAGATCTACATATCATCATAACTGTAGATATGATACAAGATATACTAAGCATCTGAAGATACTAGATTACATATAATCTAGTTTTGAAAAGCACCACTGTTTATGCAGTTATAAGCATATATTTTCTTTTCTAATTGAGGCCCCTTCATTTTTATAGAGTTCACAGGTATGTGGCCAGGAATAGGGGTGATTTCACTTAGAAAGCAGTTAACATACAAATATATTCATCTACTATGGGAGGAAACCAGAGAACTGATTTCATCATATGGAAGTTGTTAAAGGTCAGCTTAACAAAACTGCATCTTATTGCAAATGTTGCTACACAGTGGACCCATGACCTGTTGGCTGCAGAGAGCAGGCTTGTTTTAATGTTATTTTAAATTGGATAGCAATAGTCACTGGACATTAAAATATTGATGCATTGTTTGGAAGACCATTTTTTTTGGTAATTTAAGATATTTGGCTTTCTTCATCAGTTTTACTTTAATGCAACTGCAATAAAGTAAAAAGGTAACCTGAAACCTAAATTTAGAAATGAAAGAAAACAATAGTTCTTCAATGATTATCAGTTTTAATGAAGATTCAATGTACTCTACTGTATTAATGTTTCTTAAGAACCTTAGACAAGTGCACCCAAATGCATCTTCTCTTCTGTTCCCCCTGCATTCTTAATGGGCTTGCTCTTGGGTGTGGGTCCAATATGGCAGTGTTCTACTACTGCTAGACTGATTTTAAAGAGGCAAAATTTCTTTAAGGAAGTGATAGCCCCAAAAGCAGTTAGAGGTGGACAACTATTTATAAAAATTAAGGCCAGTTTATATATTTTGTCACTTACTCTGAATTCCTATAAAAACAGATCCTACTAACATTGTGGATTTCATTTGAAGCCAGATCCAAATTAATCTCTGCCTATTCTAGAGCAATACATTCAAAACCATTATTAAAATAATCAAGACATTTCATTGCTTATCTTACCCCTTGACAACTACAGTTTCTTAAATACTAAGTGACTACAGTCTGTTAAATAATAAGGGGCACAGTCTGAGAAGTCCTAAAAGTCACCTAGAACTCTGAATTTGCATTTATTTTCCACATCCCCATGTTCTCTTACTGACTAAATTGCGATGTGGAAAATACGCGGGCCAATGCGGGGGACTACTATAGTTGTGAACTTATGGAGCACTTTGCATCACAGGTATTTCTACTATTGACTAAGCTGAGGAGTAGCATGTACAGCAGGTGCAAATGCAACTAGGTGAACTGCTCCAAATTCACCTGTTTGACTTCACCATTTCAAAGTAGAAAATTGGAGGGTTGATGGCAGGGTTCCAGTGTTGTGTAAGGGGACTGACTATTCATTCAAAAGTGACAATGGCAAATAAAAGAAAACACGACCTAGGGACAAGATGACATAAAAATAGAATATTCACAGAATAAAGCTAGGGGGATTTGGGGAGACTGACGTCACTTGTTGAATTTGCATCACTGTGCATAACTTCTCATCCTACTTCTATCCACCTGACTATACCACACTATGAATACGATAGCGTTTGCCCCTGTCTGTCTGTTCGTTAAGTGTGTTCACCACTTAGTCAACAGTGAGAAGTGAGGTCACTTCTATTTTAGCAATGTAACTTGAATTGTAATGAGGTGAATTCAACAGTTTGAATTCACCCTTTTAAAAATTTGTTTCTAAGTAAAATGACAATTGGGCAGGAGAAACTAGTAAACCATTAAAGTGCTATAAATTATTATTGTACGTTATTTCTTGTTTATGTATAGAATGCTAGGTAATCAGAAGAATGAAATCATGATCCATAGCAATAATCTGCATGATATCATGGCTTACACTTTACACATTCTTTGGTGGTTGAATAAACTCAAAGATGACTACTTTAACTTTTAACTTTTGTCACTGTCAACCCTGAAATGTTTAACTCCCTTTGACACATGGTCTCTAGTGGCACCCAGAGGAAATCATAGCATAATTCACTGCCAATACATTATTGTGTTGATTCTCTAGTCTAGAGGATTTTAAAAATGTCTTTTTTCTCTGTTTACAAGTATCAAATGCTATTGAATTTACTAGATGATTATTCTTTACTGCCACCATCATATGGTATTATGATTATCAAACTTAAATAAGTACAAATTAGAATGTTTACATGCAAAATGATTACATTGTGTTGGGGTGAAAAAAATATTTATTAAACAGGCCCTGCATTGATTATTGTATTGCCGAACATGACTTTTATCAAATCTAAATGATGTAAAATTGCAGGCCGCATTGATCTCAAAAAGTCTGCAACTAGAAAGATGGATGAACAGGTGCATTAAAAGTAAAAATTTACCACAGCATGCATCACAGCCAGAACATAGCTTGATGAATAATGGAAAACATGTAGAGGGTCATGTGGGGAAGAAGGGGTAGAGTAGTACTATACTATTTAGGCATGAAGAGTTCAAAAATCAAAGAAAAAAAATGAAGATCCTATGTAGCTAGGAGGGCAAAAGTACTTTTGATCAATGATATACCATTTAGTTAGTTGCACCATCTTATTATCAATCTGAGAAAAAAACAGCTTTTTATATTTTATTAATGAATATTCTATATATTGCATCATCAATGTAAGACCAAACTATGGTCATACAACTTTTCATTAGCAGAGGACTTTCAGTCTTAGGCTTTCACTGACTGGTGAAAGGATCCAATTACCCTTAAAGTTACATTTTTCTTCGGACAGGAAGCTTATTGGATAGTTTACCTTAGCAAGTGAAACTTCAGGCCCTGGCTAAGCTGATCAGTCTGCCATTAGAGGGAAGAAGTCATCCTGGAATCACCCCAAATGAAGACTGCATACCCAGCTTTCAGCACAGAGGTCTTGTTCTTTGACTCCCATTAGGATGTAATGGACTAGGTGCCTGAGCTTCAATGCGGCATTACAATTTTTGATGTTCTGGCTCATGGGGCACAAGGATATTAAATCTATGTCAATGTCATTTTAAAAAAAATATAACATGTATTGCTGCAGGATCTTCTGTGGTTCATTACCCTGTTAAAATGACATTATTATCATTAGACCAAAGATAGCATTAGCAGATTCCTGTATTCATAATTCAGTCATAACATGTAGGCAGGCAGAGGCTTTATGGTAGTGGTAGGGATCATTCTTGTGATATCACACCTTACTACCATGGTCATTTTGGATAAGGATCATGCAATAGCATTAGTGTCCTCTGAGAATGAGTGCCAATCAAGGCAAGTTTTTCAGACACCATAAAAAATTAGCTACCCATTGTGGATCCCTCTGTGAGAAAGGGAGAAATTGATATTGGTAAATGCTACAGCTTCCTGGGGCTTTTTTCAGGAACTCCAATTTTTTCCAGTAGCAGAAGTGTTATCCACATGTGCCACCTGTGATGCAAATTTCCTTTGGGATGTTTTCCGTTATTTTCGGGAAGTACCTATTTTCATACCTTTCACAACTTCTGATATTCCCAGGTGGTAACCTCTTTAGTACCGAAGCCTCAAATGTGGGAGATCAAAGTTTCTAGAAGCAGCGGTCTCAAACTTGCAGCCCACGGGCCAACTGCGGCCCCTGGTCCTGCGCTCCACCAGACGTTTTGTTCGGCGGTGGAGCACTGGATCTGACATAGAGGGAGTCCTAGTTGACTCCCTCTGTACAAAGAGGAGGGCTCCTGTGACCCGATCGGTCACATGAGTCAATAGGAACCCGGGAGCGCATGTGATCAGCGCTTCCGGGTTCTTTCTCCTCTAAT
>WMED01030816.1:0-10039 GCA_019650415.1 Pipa parva | reverse complement strand
ATCTTAAGAACTGGGCTGTACTCCAGCCATAGGAACAGACTGTTGGGGAAACATACCTTCACTCACACAGCACACCTTTATACCCATTACAATATATACTGTATATATATCGATAAATATATAACTCAGTATTGCTTGAGACTTGATAAAGGAAGGACAGACCTCATGAAAGCTTGTCTATCTAAACTGACTGTTACTCCAATAAGGAAAAATATCACCAAGTATTGCAATACTCATTTTATTTACACACACACACATATATATATATTACATTATTAAAAAATCACATTGTGTTTGAGTAATCACACATCTCTATTCAAGAGGATTTTTAGCATCTTCCACTTCATGGGAATTTGCAGAATCAAAATTAACTGTTAATTGAACTTTGCGGGGCTCCAGAGCCCCTCTGAGTTCACTGATTATGCTGGAAATCATTCCTACACATCCATGATTTGCAGTGAAATTGTGTAGCCCTAGAGACTCAGAAAGATTTATAGTGTGACCGGACTCTAATCAGAAGATCAAAACTTGTACCAACTTCATAATATAACAGATTGGATATCAATAGTTTCTCTTTATTACCAGCATTTGACCCAGAGATCTCTTCATATTTCTAATACATACATTTAAATAAATCTTTTTTTCATGGCATATGCTTATCTTAAGTTGGAGTGCTGTAGGTTGAATATTAACATTTATTGAACCAGCGTGTGGTTTAATTGCAAGGTTTTTGATCATAGCAGGGTTCTTTTTTCTTCAATCTTGTAAGTATATAGATTCAACAACTTCAAAATACAGCATTGTATATATCTCATAATGTTTTGATTTTAGCTGAACAAGATAGAGAGTTTAATAAAGTGTTCCATTACATTAAAACAACAAAACTAAAATAGTTTATCAAGGTTAGTTACCAAAAAAGACATTTCCAATTTATGTGTGTCATTAATATGGATTTAGTTTCCCTTTTTCAAGCCAATCAACTGTTCACAGTTTGCTTAAAGCACATGGTAGCATATAGACATCTACCAGGAGAAAAATCTGTATAAACATGCCCATTGGCAGTAGAAATAAATCAGTGAAGACATCTAAGTGTCTCTGTACCTGCATTTAGATGAGTGACAACGCTTGATATTCTGTAGGTTGTTGTCTATGGAACCATTTACACACAGATGCATATACTGTATGTCTAAGCATTTAAATGCAACCAGTCCCATGTTGCTAACCATCGGTATATTTACTGACTATTAGAGAAAAAGTTCAGATTTACATGCATTAGTATGAAAAATGTCCTGTCAGTAAAAGTATGCATTTACACCGTTTCATATACTTTTGCATGCCAGATATTCAGGGAACCATTTTTCAGAATCAATTCAACCTACATGTGTAACATTGTTGTTACAGACAATGAGCCCTTGCATTAAATTTGCCTCTCTGTAAAACATCCTTGAATGGAATGGGTTGTATGTATTATTGTTTTAGCGAAAGAAATTAAATCTGCGAAACTAACACCCACACATTATAAACTGTGTGTGCTGCATGCAGTCATGCTTGTCAGTAAATAAACTTGGTGAAAAACAGAGTTTGCATAGCACTTAGCAGCATCCAGCAGCGTCTACATTGACTAGCTATGTGTGGAATAAACTGACAGCCAGACAGTACTTGAGATTATCTGTTCATTCATATATTTCAGGGCTCACCAGAGAGATTTCATCCAAGTTATCATATGTTTTATGCCCCAGCCCTAACATACTCTCGTATGATGTAAATTTAGTATACATGAATTTCATTCACAAACCAAATGTTCCATTGTCCAAAGATGTTAAAGTATATCAACTTTACTAAAGAAAGAAACTAATCAACCCCCTACTTTACCACTTTGATCTGGCAAAGTCAATCCAGCACATTCAAGCAGTGCACCTTGTTGAATTTGCCACTTCGACACAATCCAACACTTGATAAGTAGGGGAAAGTTGCATCCTTGCACATGCAAGATGCACTCTGTCCACTCACTTCCCCTCACCCTTTACCTGGCCTCCGCACTGTGCAACAGTGTATTGTTACAGCGGTGTGACAAATTGTCAGCAAGTGATTTCTAAATATAGATTATTCACCAGGTGGTGATATACTGTAGCAAATTTAGCATTCTTCACATGGATCTGCTTAAAGGAAAAATGTCATTATAATTATCTCTATCTATATTAATGACAACATATCGGCAGTAAGCATCAATTATTACAATGTCATCATTTTGTTACATATTTGTCATTGCTGCTGGAGGATAATTCCATAATTTAGAATATTTAATTTTATATCTTTTTACATTTTACAGCATGGTTGACGAACCAATTTGGGCTGAATAATCCAGGAATATTTGCGTGCATTTAATTCTCTGCAAGAATTTGACTCCTGTTCAGATTCTTTAGATGTACTGTTTTCACTAATGCTCTCTCCTCTTTATAAGCCTGACATCTCCCATTTTACTGTTAACAAATACAGTTTGCTTAAAAAAACATATTTATCACAATGTGAATTATAATGTGAAAGCATGAATTTGTGTCAATTCCCCACTTCTTCAGATTGACACATCCAGCCTGTAATGTGGAGAATTTACTCACATATCACAACATTACATTAAACACAGCATTTCATTTCTTTCTGCTGCGCGTTTATCATAGATTGAAATGACAATACCCCCAAGGCGAGTTGGCATGAATATGCCAGTTTAACTTTGCCAAATTAGAGAGTTTACAGCAAATTTCCTGTTGGCAACTTTTCAGTCAAAAGACTTAGAAAATGTGACAACCAAATGACAACATTAAGCTATGAATTGTCTGCCACTAAAATAAATTAAAAACAAACAAACAATTGTTATAATGTAAGTGACTATTCTCTGGCAAAAAGCCATCGACCAAAGTGCAACAAAATGGTGACTCTGTTGTTTCTTGTGACAGTTTATGCCTATAGCCAGTATGTTGCCTTTAATGTAGGAAAATATCATTATGGTGACATTGGGGGTTATTGACTAAAGTGAGAATTCGACTGTTGAATTCTCAAACAGCGGATTCCCTGCTAGGTCAGCTAGCCACCATTTTATTTAGATTTTACTGTATACAGTTAGTGAAATTTAAAAAAAAAAGGGGGGGGGGGGGAGAGATATAGGGAACGTAGGTCCCCATTGCACTATTCTGTCCCTAGGGGCATTATAACCCATTTAAGTTACTGGCTTGAGCTTATCAACTCACTTGTCACACTGCAGCCACTACAAAAGTTGCCCCCCTACCCTCCCAAATGTAAGTTCACTTGGTATGTGGATATATAGTTTTTGGCATATGATGTTTATGACAACATTTATGCTTTAATTTATTTTTCACAGCTTTGGCATAACGTTTTAGTTGCACTGACATTTCTGTTATTTAAAGGGGCACTATAATGCTGATATAACTGCACACATACATATAAAACTTCTTTATACTAAGCCAATTGCTGACACAAATAGTTAAAAAAAAGTTTAAGGAAGAAATAATACTTGCAGTTTGTTTCACTTAATTAGTTTTCCTGAGAGCTGACATTTTCTTTCTCCTCTCCTTTCTGTTCTGCAAGTCAGGCAACATGAGAAGAAAAAGCTGTCTGACAGCTATTGGTTAAGCAGTGTGCTGACCTTTTGGCCACATAAATTAAGGCCCTTATTCACAAATGTGCGAAGTGAGCCGTAGTGTTCGACTCACTTCGCACATTGGGTTATGCGCGTGCTGATGTCCTGTGCGCGGACATCAGCACGGCGCATTAAAGGGATTCCCCTCCCGGCGAGAGCACTCGAGTCTCCTCGCCGGGAGGGGAATCCCTTTAATGCGCATGCTGGTGTCCGTGCACAGGACATCAGCATGCGCATAATACAATGTGCGAAGTGAATCGAACACATCGCGGTTCACTTCGCACATTGGTGAATAAGGGCCTAAGTTGGAATGCAGGAGATTACAGAGGGAAAACTGACTTGTGCATGTGCTAAGTAGTAATTTCCGATTGATCCATTTATAGACCTGTATGACTTTGGTTATTAATATGGACAATCAGAGACTCCTGTTTGTTACAGTATTTTCTTCTCGTGCCAGTTGCTATTTAGCAACTGCTGAAATAATTTGGTATTACAATAAAGCTGTTTCTAATCATTTCTACCAAACACCAGTGTGAGCATCATTATTTCTAAGGGTCATTATGGTTAATTTTCAAAGATAGTCTGGCCATAGATGCTGCTCGGCCACCAAAGAATAGAAACCAAAAAATGTCATCTGCTGCTGGGCTGGTGACTGACTTACTGGACACAAATGAAAACAGCAATAGAGATGAAAAACCCCAGATAAGACAGACACTGCCAAATGGGATAACCTTCAGAGATATGCCTGCTTAATTACACAGAAAACATTTTAAAATCTGTGCTGGGCAAATAGCATCTGGTTGAGATTCTGAATCAACCTTTGTAAAACAATGACGTTATAAAGGAGAGGTAAGCAAAATCAGAAGTGATAGGAACTTTGCAGGCTGATAAGAGGACCTCTGCATAAGCAATAAAACCTCATTACTAACAATTAACAAATGAGACATACTGTACATGGTAGCATTGGTAGACAGTTGACCACAGCACAGTTTTATTAAAATTTTGTGCCGTCAGTTGCAACGCAATTGGCACGAATCAAACCACATTTAAACAGGAGGCTCAGATTATTTGGGCAAAGGAGCGAAGCCTTAAACTGCTGGCACTCGCCCATAATAGCCATAACTGACCAAATATCAAATTCAGCCTTGTCAATGCCCATAATATCATCCAAGCTGTGACAATTAAACAAATTGTAAAGAATATTAAATAACATCAGGTTCTTTTATAGATTTCTTTTTGAATATAGCCTTAAACCAGGGGAGGGAAGGTGGGGAACTTTCTACTTCAAGCAGCTCCTCACTCTGACACTTCTCTAAGGTAAGCCCCTTTGTTATATCCTAGCCCGCCCGCTTGGAACAGAATTGCCTTTTGGTAGGATAGGATCCTATATAGGTTATTCCTTCCTACCAGTAATGTAGCAATAATCTGCTTCCCTGTCTGCCACAATCTGTTCCTCCCCTGCCCTGTAAGTGGGGGGAGGAGGCCCGATAACTGTATTGTAAATCATAAAAGATATTTAAGGACATGTTTGTTGATAAAGAAAAACTTGCAGAGCTTAAACCTTTCCGGCAGTCTCATTTTCCAGACAGATCTATATTTAGGAACTGATGAATCCTAGACAACAGGCTAATGAAAGCCCAAAGCAGTTTGTGTATAGAATTATGGAACTAAAGCAGAAAATACTCTGCTCTTCTCAGTGGATTGGAATCTAGTACAGGGAATTAAATCACATTCCGTACCAGGAGTTAAAAAAAAAAAAAAAAAGGATGTCCAAAGAAATATTAAACCACAGATATCTGACCTATCTGATTCTGATGAAAAGTTCTAAAACAAATTATCAAAGCTTCCAGGGTTACAAACAAGGTTAGATGAAGAAACTAGACCTAAAACAGCAATGGTAAATGCTACCCAGATTTCTGATAGTAGGGAAAATATCCACTATACCCAAACTTGTCTAACTTTATTACCAGCGCTGACTGAGCAAATGCAGATATACACAATACTGTGTATGCACTGTGCACAGTATTGTGCTATGATGTGTGCAGTGTATGCATGGTGTATTAGGGGACAACTGTTTACTGTATTGCACATGCACTGCACTTTAAGGTTAATTATAATTGGAGAGAGCCTGTTGGGGATGGGTATTTGTATTGAGGGATGGTGTTATGCATGTAGTGTATAATGTTGAATGCTGGAATATGCTCTTTCTGCAAAAAAAAATTCCTATTATGTATTTATATAATTGGCAAAATAAAGTGATTATGAGTTAGGATTATTATCTGGCACCTACTGCAGCTCCCAAGGTAACTGGACCTGCTGAACAGTTATTCAAAAGCTGACATCAAATTATACAAAGTATAATTGTAGGTATTAAAGGGAGTGAAAGCGGGTAATATGTGAAAAGAGAAGGATTTTCACACGGGCGTTGTATAAATTTATAAACACATGGAGAATGGGCAAAGATTTAACTATTGTACCTCAAGCGTACTGTATAGCAGGCACTCCTCTACCCTTTTCCCGCACCAAGCTGAATTCTGGATTCTTTTCCCAGCAGTACAAGGCTCACACTTTCTAGATTGTGTTAAAGGGATGGCGGTGCAATTTATATCACTCATTCCATAAATAGTAGGTCCCATTTAAATCAACATAGGGAACAATCAGCATGAGAGTGAGTGCTTTCCTTGTTTTATTTCACTTTGTTATGTGCCTGGAAAGTAATGTTCTTTGCAATTTTATCCTAATCTTTGAACCGTATCTATGTGTTTGATTCTGTCTACTAAGATCTGCTGCTTGCTGCTCAGTTGTCTTAGCACTGTACTGTTCTGGTTGCAGGGTTTGTTTTATCATATTTTTTTGACTCTTTTAATGCACAGCTGCAAGTCATTAGGCAGGGAAAGTGTAGTCAGTTACCTCCAGCACTATATAAACCCTGAACTTGCAGCTATGCGTAGCTCTTGACTGGTCTAAAGTCTGTGCTGTGGCTATTCATTTACTTTACTGGTTTTGACTCTTGGCTTGATCATGTACCCTCCAACTATGTTTCAATCTATCCCTTTTCTGAGTCCACACAAAAAGTGGGATAAGGATTCGCTGTGGCTGATGATTCAGGTTGTAGCTTGTTGCAGCAGGTTGGGCCAGTAAAACAGACTAGATTTTAGCAGGGGTAGTTCAGCGCCATGCATTTATATGACAATGATTGCCTTCCCTTTCCAACCTATCATACAGCATGTGTAATATTATGTATCCCCAAATGTACGTGTATTACTATGATTTAATACATGTTAGTAAACGGAATAAATATAGTTAGATTCGGTCCTTTTCTTGTATTCCCATTTTTGATGTACTGCAAGTGATTCAACTGGACGTCAGAACAAAAGCAAATACAATTAAGCATTTGAAGACATTTAATTCACTATATTGTTGCCCGCTATTTTACCACATAGCTCATGCAGGAAATATTACAGCACCCATAGCTGGACTGAGAGTAGTAAATCTAGACAGTATTTTATTGCATGTGTCTGGGAAAATGCCATGTCCCAGGCGCTATTTCCATGGCTAGTGCCTCAGCAGTACCCATGGGAATTTTCTGAGGTAAAATGCCCATGGGGTATACATATGAGTGGTGCTTCCACTTTGCAAGACCAAGTAATAGAGACAAGTATTTCCATTGAAAAAGCTGATCAAAAAAGTCAATTGAAAAGTTTCTATCGGTAAAAATCGATTGAGATATATCGATTGATTTTTACTGATCAGACAGCCAAGATCTACTCGGGATAAACTGAGATTGACCTTTTCAAGTTTAATAAAACTCATCATGTGATATCACCAAAATCAGTTTGTCATGCTTATTCCAGTAACATACCTGCTTATTCAGGAAGATGTAGATAATCGGATTATACACAGTGCTGCTCTTTGCCAGCACGGAGGGAATAATGCTAGCTGATGGTGATATTAATCCTTGTTTTCCAAAGGTTGCAACCAATGCCATGACTCCATAGGGAAGCCAGCACAGCAGAAAGCAGACAACCATCACGATGACCATGATCAGAACTCTCTGCTCTCGAGCACGACTTATGCCTTTACTTATCCCACTCACCTGAAAATTAAACAACAAAAGTGCATGTCACAGAGTTGTATATCTGGTATTATGTCACCCATATTACCATATATCCCATATACAGTCAGGAAACGTACAATAAGTAGAATTATAAAGAGCTATACAAAATGGCACAGTTTTCTTTTGTTTGAGGGAAAGGAGTGTCCACCTCCTTTTCCTCAAATAAACAAAGAAAACCCCCTCCCCCCCCCCCCCCCCCCCCCCCCCCAAACTGTACCAGATTTCTGGGTCCTGTCCCACAGTCCCAGGTCCCTCTGCCTGGATTCCAGTCACCTTTCGCTGTATTTGATGGCTGACCTCTTTCAAAGAAGTCACCAGCACACAGCCATCAGGGGGAGTGAGCGGTGCCCTGGAGCACAGCCAATTGGAAAAAGAAGAAGGCAGTATATGCCAGTGAAATTGGTGGCCAAGCAGCCAGGGAATTGGAGGAAGTAAATATAACCCCCAAATATTAAAGACTAGCAGAATAAACTGGGGGAAAGAAGAATCAAACATTATGTGGGTGAAAATAAAGAAAGAGGTGGCATATGTTTAAGAAGTTATAAAATAAATTAAAATGTACAAGAAAGACCTGAAAAGTGGGTAAAAGGAGTTTGTTAATAAACACATACTGAGGAACATAGACGTTCACCAACACACACATTCACTGGTTCAGACGGAGTTACATATTGGCAAAAAGAATTACTACTGTTGGGAACCCAGCTAACCCAGAAAACTACTGAGGCAGTCATTTATGGAATTTTAGAAAATACATTTATATGAAATGCCCCAGAATATATATATATATATATATATATATATATATATATATATATATATATATTATCACTTCACTTGTAAATACACATATATCTATGTAATGTATACATTAATATGAAATCATCATATATACAGTATATATATATATATATATATATATATATATATATATATATATACACACAGACTGAAATATAAGATACAGTGATGCTTTTAGAGTGCTAGCCTATAAGATTAATGTTTTTCAGTATCCAGCAATATTTTACGTTCTCTACAGCAAAGCTTTTAGTTACAGTAACCTGCGATTAAAATCTTGCTTCCCAGGTACTATCAGACAATTGCAGTCTGTTTCTGCTTCACTGATAAATATTTGGAGATATTTTCTAGGGTATTTAGTTAACATAATAACATAACAATAACATAATTCAAAATATATTTAGCTGCAAGAAACTTGGAAGCTGACCCAATGGTCTTAAATCAGTTTGATACATTGTTTTCTACTGACACCTGGAAGAACAGGTGCAATTCTTAGTTAACTGATATTAATCAATTCACTAGCAGATTGTTTGGGGATCTAGAGACAGGTTGTGGGATTTATCACTGAAATGATGATATTAAGACATAAAACTCTGCAAAACTAAAATTACTGT
This sequence comes from Pipa parva, assembly GCA_019650415.1. Taxonomy (NCBI): domain Eukaryota; kingdom Metazoa; phylum Chordata; class Amphibia; order Anura; family Pipidae; genus Pipa; species Pipa parva. Next base: position 861 of record WMED01030816.1, on the reverse strand, counting down.
AATTATGGGTATGCTACAACTTGAATCTACCACAGTGCACAAGTATTTCCCCCTTAAAAATCCTCCTAGGTCAGTGATGCCCAACCATTTTTGGCCTGGGGGCCATATAAATTTCCAACACGCGTGTCGGGGACCGCTTCACCACAAAAATACAAAAAAGATAAAAAAATAGAGCAGATAAAAATGTATTAGTAATAGTATTATAGAAACATGTTTCTGCTGCTGTGGTGTGTGTGTGTAAACTCTAACACATACCAGTGAGGTTTTTTAACTTTCCTCAGTCTGCTTCTCTTTGTGCCCACCTGCCACTGGAGCTCCCGTGTATATGGTGCAGAGCTGAGATATAACGTGCTTCTGCCTGCCTCCCGGAAGTCACCTGACGCCGGAGCTCCATGGATATGCGACATTAGGTAAATTTGCATATTCCAGGAGCTCCGGCAGGTTGGGCACTGCTGTCCTAGGTGAAACAAGCTGTTGTGTTCCATCCAAGTAATAGTATAGGCTCCAACAATTATTTGCCCATCTAATTGCCACAGTTAAATTAGATATTTTCGCAGTATGATTGATCTACTTATTTTCAGAGGTTTTTAATTCATAGCCTCTTTTACATAAGCCCATCCTCATTCTCTTGCTAATGTCTCAGCTGATCAGTGTGTAATCTCATGACACTGACTTGATCCCACAGGCTTCAGAATTCTCAAAAAAAAAAAAAAAAGGTGGGCGGAAGCTCTGTAAGACTGCACACTTGCAAGGTTCTGATTGGTTACTCACAATTCTTAAACCTTTCATTGAAATTTCTGGCTTAAAGGAACAGTCCGGCCCAATTAATAAAAAGTAATGTGTGTTGTAAATGTATAATAC
>WMED01030815.1:0-10039 GCA_019650415.1 Pipa parva | reverse complement strand
GGGGCTTTACTTACCCCATCCCGCAGGCATCGCAGCTCCACAGCTGCTTCCTGCTTGTAAGGCAAAAGTCAAAGCCGGGAACGCTGATAACTTGCGTTCCCAGCTTTCTATTGGCTCATGTGACCGATCGGGTCACATGAGTCATCGTCATGTGCCTTAGGGCACATGACCCGACCCCCTTCTACCCGGGGGAAGCGCTCCACTTGCCGTTGTGCCGGCCAGTGGAGCGCTACAGCCCCTTGACTGCCAGCAGTAGAAAGTACGGCGTTTGGCAGTTAACTGACAGAGAGGCAACGCCGTACTTTCTACAATTGCTGGCTTTCAATGGGTTAAAAAGTTAACTGCCACATAAGATAAAATTATATTGTAAGTATGACACCAAATGTGAAAATATTGTTAACTTACAAACAAAACTTATGTCCTGTAAATCATTTTATTATGTCACAATAAAAGAATATGTTTAAAAAAAAAGTTAACTGCCACAATTTTCATTGCACTAAGAAAGAGAATAGATGAGATTTTCCAAATCCACCAAACAATGTAGAAGAGTAAGGTTTGCATAAACGTTACAGACAGAAAAAAATATGTATAATTAATATATTTGTCCCCCTAGGCTTATGTACATTCTGGAAACTGAACAACGGGAGACCACTGCATGGTATCAAACCACAGAAGGAAATCTTCAGAATGAATAAATAGATGAACTGCTGCAGAAATTAACCTGTTTCACATCATCAATAAGCAAATGGGAATAGTTAACACACATTGTATTCTAGGAATTGCTGGGGATATTAAATGCAGTTTGTAACTGAATTGGAAGAAAATCCCCACTATGATTAAGATTAATAATACAGGCATATGGATACTGAAGTTAAAATGGCCCCTTAACATTTATCCTGGATAACAAGATAAATGTGTATTTCATGCCGATGAATTCAGAAGAAATAGAAAAAAATCAAAAGGAAAATGCAGAAAGTACACTGTGGATAAATTAAGCATTAATATCAGTTAACTAACATTAGGGCACACACTTTTGGCTTGCACATAATACAGTCATTAGAGAGGAATTTTCAATATTGGCAGAAAGTAGAGTCATATGGACAATCTGAGCTGTCAGATAGGGCAGAGTTTATTTGGTAACAGTGCATACTTACCATTTCATTGGGTGTGGTTGTATAAGCCAAACTACTTTCAATAAAGTTTCCATTACTACCACTTTCATTTGGGCTCCACTTTGGTTAAAGACGTTGCAAATAAAAGCAGTAAAAACAACAAATCTTAAAGCATCAAACTACTGCAATAACACTAATATACCCTGGTAAACAACTGCAATAACACTAATATACCCTGGTAAACATAGCAGTAACATTAATTCACCATTATATCACAGTCTCTTACAAAAAAATGTAACCTAACTTGCACAACCAAGATAAAGCAAACAGTAATAATGCTATCTGTACACAATCTCTCCAAAGCCCACAACTGAATGCTAAGTAAGGATGCCAGCTATTACAACCAATAGCAATGGGTAACATTTCTACCAGGCATGCCATGAGCAAATAGCCTCATCAAAGTGAATTAGTCTTTTTCATACATTAACATGAGTGCAATATTACCGTAATATCTCAGACCAGAAGAAAAACGATGTTTCTATTTCATATATACACTAAAAGTGTGAATGTATATGAACTCTGCCATTCTTCCTGCTTTATTCCACAACAGCCAAAGAAGCTTAAAGGTACAATCCAGTCATTAGCCAGTCTAGAACACTGTTTAAAGAACTAATTTTTGCAATATAAATGTACTTATTTTCAATGGTTCATACAAAAGATTAAGTAGATTATTTATTAAAGGGCGAATTCGTCTGGTGACTTTGCGTATGTTTGCATCACTATGTAATGTTCACGTCATTCACTTCTTCTTATTCATGAACCAGAAGACAGACTTTTCGAACAAGTGGACAGTGTTGGATGCTGTCAGAGGCACAGTGCAGCGTAATCAGTAGTGGGATACGTAGTCATGCAAAGTGAGGCTAATTCCCCCAGTGAAGTGCAGTGTTGTCATCAAAATGTGCCACTAACTGTATATAAGTGAATATTATATCCCTTTCTATGTCTCCCGTCCCTAGTTCATCCTCACAATGTGCAACTAACTGTATATAAGTGAATATTACATCCCTTTCTATGTCTCCCTGTCCCTAGTTCATCCTCATAATGCCCCATTGCTTAGTTTACATTGCTTGTTTATTATCTGTAGATTTCATTTGGCTTGTCTTGCTTTTTAAGTCATAGGAGTCAGTTCTATGATAAATGTAGCTCTAATTCATCACCTATGGAATATTGGAATTTTATACATAATATCATTAATAAAAAGCATGCAATGATAAACATAATCACAAAAAATCATATAGTCATAAGATTGGTATCTAACTTTATTCAGGAGGTTTGTACATTCTTTAAAGATATTCATGGTAGTACCTGCTCTACTGCTCTGAAAGTATGTTGTTCCAGAGAGTTTTGGAGAGTCCAGAAGCCAGTCTGTGAGCTCGCTGGTGCTGAGGATATTACTGCGAAACTGCTTTCCACCATTTACATTCCAAGTTCCCATAGCAACACGAGTTTTTTTATAATTAGTGAATTCAAACTGTCGTTCAGCCATGGCCTTTAAAACAATGGGGGTTACTTTAAGGAAAATAAAAGAACTGTCAGTACTGTAGGTCACAACAATGTAAAATTAGTAGATATTCAGCTATTAGCTATATCATTATACTGTATATCATAATATTTCCTTTCAACTACATTTCTAGGAGATAAATTATTTTATCTCACAGTAGTGAAATAACTGAACTGAATAATGAATTGATATAATATTTTTGATAAGATAAACAATTATAACCTTTTTTTAAGAAAATCAGAAATTCATTATTTACCTTAAATTTCACTTTACCATTCAAGGAATGGTTACAATTGTATAGCTACTTTACGGACTATCCAAAAAGTTAGAGGGCCTGTTATACCGAAACACTGGTGTTCTCTAAAATGGAACTTTTTTTTTTTGAAGATGGGCTGGTGCTGGTATTTTTTTTTTAAAAGTACTGACTTTGACTATCTCAAAACAAATTCAGTCCTCTGCAAAGAGGTATGTGTGTGTGTTTGTATAAATATACATCAAATCAGCCTGGGGACTCTCTCGGTTAAACCTAAACCTGAGCCTAAATAAGTTCCCACATGCCTGCTCTGGCACACACAGCAGCTTTCATTGATTGCATTATGCATATATTTGCTTATTCCAACAAGACACGCATTATAATAATGTATTTTCATTTCTATGTTGAAATTCTGCTTTATGACAAATAGTTATATGGCTTCATGGATTGTATTCAGTATTTTAACAAACATTTCACAAGCACAAAGGTTGTAAAAAAACTATTAGTTAATAGCGCTATTGGAATTTCCCAATAGTATGAACATTCCAACAGTGCTAAAGGTATTTTATGAAAATCAGATATGGCATAAAGAGGCCCAATACATTCCCCTGCAATGTAACTCAGTTTGGGGTATGTTTATTAAATGTTAAAATACTACTATACTGTACACTGCCATTACTTCTTTCTTACCTGCCTTTCCCTCAGTGCATGTTCATAATTTATAAACCAAACACTCTGAAATAGAGTAAATTGATTAACCAGCAATCAAACCTACCTCTCTGTTTCCTTATTGCCAATAACTTACCTAAAAGTGCTGAGCTATCCATTAACATGCGTCCTTTCTCTGCATATTCATCACTGAAGAAGTCTCCTACAAGCAGCAAGTCAATAGCTTCTTGTTTTGCCCCATCAAAGAAATTTGTTTGTATGGTTCTGGAGACTGTACGTGCACCATCTTTTAGCTTTCCAACCTGGAAAATAAGACATTGTTGAAAGATTAGTATTTGCCCAACAGATTACCACCAGGGAGGACAAAACACTGCAAGTATATTCCATACCTTTGCTTTACCTTCAAGGGCTCTACTTCCTGTAAATATCATGCTGAGATTATGGCCATTAACAGACCACATGGATCGGTAGGATTCATCGAACCTCTCCACTACAGATTTCATGTCAAGCAACCCAAGACTTTCCAGCTGGTCATGTAAGACCTAGATGACATTACATAAATCCTAAAGTCCAAAACAGTTCAGCAAACCTTTCTAAGATCACTGCAACCTAACATAATATTGTATCATATAAATAATGTCTTTGGTAAATCAGTGGTGCCCCAGACCACCATATCTTTAGAAAAATTAAGGAATGAAAATCCTGCTAGCCTTATGAGAATAGATTATGTCTTACCTTGTCTAGTTAATTGATTTTACATCCAGCACTAAAAATTGTATATTCCCTAATCTAGATAAATAAATTCAAATGTTCCCTTTTATTATAAAGAGGTTTTTGTTATAGACTTACCTCCAGTGCAATATAGGACTGGACGCTGTTTGTGCGTTGTAAACAGTCCAAGCAGTTTATTCGAAACGTACCTTTCTGAACACTATAAAGAGAATATATGACATGTAGAAAGTTTCATTAATGTCTTTAGTGCCAGTTTTACAGATGCAATTGCAGTCTGCTAGCTAGCCAATGAATAAATATTTATGTCATTTTTTTTTTTTTTAAGGATAGCAATGCCAAAAAGATGATAATGCTCCAGATGAACTTTTACCTATTATATATTTAATCGGTTTCCAAAATATCCTAAAGACTTCCACAAAGTATGACATTTTATTTGAAGAAGACATGTCTTTATGTAGGAGGTGTACATACACATTGAAAGTAATGCCCATCTGCTGTGCAATGACACATTCTCGTTTCATAGAGAGGAATATGCACTAGGATGGTTTTTGTTGCTTTTTTTTGACCACATAAAATGAAATATGAATGATGCGTTAGGATTAGTAGCAATAGGAACATAACAATATCGGTCAGATGTTAGGGAAAACTGCTGATAGTGAGGAGATAATACAAAGTTATTATGCATGTTTTTTGTTTTTTTTAATCGAGTAAAATATTCGCCAGTGTGAATGCTCCGGTGTTTTTCGCCTTGCGAAATGCCACAGAAAAATTTGCCCCTGTGAACTCAGCCTCAAAGGGACAAAATGTTATCAGGTTTACTATCTACATGATGAACTTATATGCTTACTGTAGTCAAACATTTTTAAAATCTGAATATCATGGCAAAAACTTTTTCATACAAACAAATGGACATATACTTTCACCATATTTTATGTAACTTATATTCACTCAGCAGGCCATTTTGGCAGGGTGAACAGAGAAATAACCACTGATGGTCAATCTACCCAACCAACTGACACATGTTCCATTTCCATGAGATGTGCAATGAGTTATTTAATGTTACAATGAGAGAATGAATTAAAAAAAAAAGCAAAAAGCAAAAATCCTACCATCAGTGCAAGATAATAGTTTTTATATATCCTGTGCTTTGTATTTAGAGACCAAACAGATACATCACATTAAATAATAGAAACTGACCGTGGTGATAAATTTTCACCTCTTGTGAAAACCCCAAATTCCTCTAAATGAAGCTTTAACTGTGGCTTCAACAAATTCTCCAGCTTCTCTATTTTGCCACCTTTCACAATCTGATGGTAATCAAAATTAATCATGGGCACATCCTCTGCATGCAACGACGCCCACAGCAGTTTCTACAAACACAAAAGTGAAAGAAACAAAATTAAATATGTATCATCTTGGTCATATTAGCGGTTGATATTAAGCAAGATTTTCTTTATTAAAGCACAAGTGCAGAATCTAAGGTCTGCAATAGTATGATTATTTCTTCATACCTGGATGCATATTGTTCATTTCTTTTCTCTAAACTCCTGTATGATCATTCAATTTAAACAAGGTGAAATGATGTAGTCTTTCCTCTCTTAAAATGCCAGCCTAATTTGCCACGGTTTGGAATGAATGAATATGTAAACTTCAACAGTATTATTATACGAAATGTGATAGTTTTATAGCCTTTCTCCTTTATTTTACATTGCATATTTTAGTTGATCTTGTGAAGCTGTCCGGTTCAGGTTTACAAATTCAGCTATTTTTTTAAGAGCTAAAACGGGTGTAAAACTCTGGACCGGGGGCCAAATCTGTCCTGCAGTGTAATTTTTTTTGCCCCGTGAGGAAATACTGTCTACTAGAGCTGACCCGCCAGCAGACAGCAAACCATGCATGCACCACTAATAATACAAATCCCAGTCAAATGGAGACCCACCAGTACCCCCACCTCTATTGACATTAGTAACCTCATGCTACCAGTCACATCAGGACACCCCTCCCAAAAATGGCCAAATAAATATAATATAAAACAAATGATAAAATGTATATTTTATTGTAAAGTAAATATTAAGGTTGGTCCGTGACTATGTCCAAGTTTTTACTTTTGGACTAATGTGTATTTGAGTGTGACACCCCTGTGACAAAAGAAGGCATATTAAACTGTTCATTATATAAAAGACAGTTGTAGTCATACAGGAAATTGGCGCCTCGTTATCATCACTGGAAATGATCAGCTCCATAAGTAAATTTACCCTAGAACTGTGCCAAGGGCAGTAACCAGCAGGGGTGAAAATCCAGTCTGTACAAGCTGCACAAAGGTTACTTTAAGTTGTGAGGTCCCTGGGCGTAGAGCATCAACTACTGCTGCATCCCTGCAGTTACCTTCCATAGGAGTATAGGTAATAGACCCATGTTTTATAGCAGTGGCTATAAAACTCACCAAATATTGCTGGCATTCCCTGGAAATATAAAATATACACTTTATAATAAACTTATACATTTAGATTAATAAAAAGGAAAGAAGAGCTTACCTTAAAGGCACGACTGAGAATCTCTTCCCCGCCTTTGCTTCTCAGAAGGTTTACAATCACTTGTTTACCATACTGCTCTTTCAGAAGCATCATATGCCTGGCAAGAGAAATTGTAGGCTTAAAAACTGTATTGCTTTCGTAATAAAAGCATCAAAGTATAATGCATAATACATCCGGTTTGCCTGTCTTTGAAAGTATAAATGGGCCTCAATATATCCTCCAGGAACATCCATGCCTCCCCTCAACATCAATTCTATACATCTACGTCCCTCATAATCCAAATGTCATTATTTTCCAGTCCATTCCCGCTCTGCAAGTTTTCTCATCTTTGATGAAACAGCATTGTTAGTTCCCAGGGAACAATAGAACCTATTTGCAGGGCCTGGGGGGTGCAAACAGAGAAAATGCCCAGGGCTCACAATACCTAGGAGGCGCTGCTTCTAATAGATCCCTGCTGTTCACTTTCTTTGCAGATAAAAATGTAATGAATTGGGTCCCAAGCTCGGTTTTACTCAGTGCCCCACTCTGTGTAATACTGACCCTTCCTATCTGTGTCTGAAAGATCAGAGTGAAGCTACCCAAGCCTTGCATTTAGGCTCACTATACGAAAAATAATCAAAATATATAATGCAATATTTCATGGGATAACTTGTATTGTCTAATCAAATAAAAAGGAAATGTCAAGCGTTTAATAAACTAGGACTCATATTAGGCAAACATCAAAAGTACGATATTAAAAATACATATAAAAAAGTGTAAATCGCATTGCAGATAGAATAGAGAAAGGCAATAAATATTCAGAGTCACATTTTAACACTCTTCGTGCCTAATGTCAAATCAAATAAGGTTATCAGAATTATATATAGAAGTGCTTTGCCTTTCGCTGTAATGTTACTTAGCCTGGAAGGTCAGGAAATAATTGTTAAAATGTTATACAAATAATAATGTCACATCATTCTGACTGTAAAAATAAAATTTATCATAATGCCTATTTTAGGCAGTAAAATAAATAGGAATAAACCATATAGAATTGCATGGATTTAATATGGCTAATGCAACACAGATTACTAGTATTTATTAAATGGAGATAAAAGTAACGTTGTTGCCAACATTACATTGCTGTTACTGAACTGGCACATTACAGCTTCTGGTTTTGTTATTAGTTTTGGCAACAGGTGCTTTAATTAAAGTGGTGGCTGGCAAAATCTATAGCCATTATCCCTTCTAGAAGGAACCACGGACAGAGAGATTCCACACTTTCCATTATCAAGCCCTTTAACCAATCCTAGCCCCCAAATGTTGTAATGTGATACAGCAGTAGTTCTCAGAGAATCTTCATCTGGCACTGTTTCTTCTCATGGTCAACTCTCAAGCCTCATCTTTCATATGAACACAGCTGTGGTTCTACACGTTTTATATTGCTCCTGCATCATAAATCACATTCAGCAGACACACCACTCACAACTATTATTATAACAAAAGCTTTCAGGCTTTATTATACCCACAAATATATAAAATATATAAGCTTATTAGTCCAATTAATTAGCAAATTTGTTCAACAGAGTCAGTTTGAACTTAAAGGGAAACTAAAGACTGTAAGAAAATAGTTTTCTATTTATTGGGCACCTAGTATTAAGTACAACAAGGGTTAAATTGACAGGTTTAGGCTTACCGGCTTTAAAGAATAATCACAGCAATAAACAAAAAAACAAGCACTTGGGGCCCATCCCCTGTCACCTCTGTGCAGGCTATTACTTGCGTCAGAATTTAAATTACTAAGCAGACTTTTGACTCTGAGCTTTTTAAACTGTTTTAGGCTGCTTTTCTGCAGTTTTTCAGTCTCTCAGAGCTACTTTGCACTAAGTTTCCTGAAGAAAGTGAAGGTGAATTTTAATTAGTTTCAGGAGGGGTGAGCATGCTCAGTTAGTGAGCATAGCCCTCAACTGGGAAGGGGGCTATGGTTAGTTGAAAACCTCATCTTGTTTTTTCTACAATTGCTATGACTATTCTGAAAAATGAGTCTAAACCTTTCATTTTAACAATTGTACTTAATACTAGGAGGCAAAAAAATAGACAGCTCTTTTTATAGGCCTTTTACCTTTAATGTTTCCCTTCCAAAGCCAAGACAATGTAAAAACAAAATAGTTTTATACAATACAACACCAAAACTTAGGTCAAGGTAAGTTATGAGTCAAATTCAATACCATCTGTAATAAACAAGGTAGAGCTGTGCCTTTTGTTGGACCTTTTCTATCCCACCCGAGAAAGACCCTGCATAGCTGCTATATATCTTATAGTAGTAGCCTGTGCCGATGACCTCAGGGGCAGATTAAAATATAGCAAAATGGGCATCTCCTGGGGACCCATCCAGCATTGGGAGGATTGCACTTTCTCAAATTACAATGTTGACCCTTTTTTAATTTCCTCATCCATTCATAAAATAAACATCTGACAAGATAAAACTCAAAGCCGCAAAGGGTAACATGTTAATAACCTCAAAGTAAAGCCAGTGTACACTCTAAGTTGTTGCACTAACAATTTGATAAAGTAAAGGAAACCATAGAAAGCCCTCTGTACTTCTAAAACTACCTGTCAAATGCTGGGGCATTTGCCTCTAGTCCTCTAGTAAGCTTTAGGTGGTGAGAGCCAACCTGAAGAATAAAAAAAGAGATACGGTATTAATATAAGACAGAAGGGATCCACCTAAACACTATTGGCCAACAGAAGGAAAACACAGAACTTCACACCATAATACATCATCATTTTAATAATGTTTCAGATACAAACTTGGCAATTTGCACCCATCCAAACCAATCTAATCAAGTTGTTTAGACAGTTTTCTGAATAACATGACTTGTAAATATCAGTCAATTTTGGCTACTGTGGATTGTTGTAATGAATGCCTGGAATTTATAATCTACACAAATATATCAAGGACAGGATTGTGTACATACCCAATGTTTGATTTATTTTATTCATTCATATTTAAGATTCAAATACAGTTTGTCTTAAGAAAACCTTTATTGTATTTATTTTTGCAGTGAAGGACTGTTTAATTTTATACAACCCTATACGGATTGGTTGCTATGTGCACATATACAACACACTGTTTAGAAAAACCATATACAGTGGGGAAAAAAAGTATTTAGTCAGTCACCAATAGTGCAAGTTCTACCAC
>WMED01030813.1:0-10040 GCA_019650415.1 Pipa parva | reverse complement strand
GTGTTCGCGACTGGCGCAGTCGCCCGAACTGTTTGCACTACTTCGCACAATGGTGAATTCTCCCCTAAGAATCTCCATTTGCTAAAAGGAACATGTCTGGCAGAAGACTAGACCCCTCACCAAAGAATTATTCCGCAAGCAATTTATTACAACCACTTGTCCCTAGGAGATACTGGCAACTCATTGGGCCTTGAATGTCACAGACCAACAACTGCAGACTGACACAACAGCATTGTCCATTGTGTAAGCAATCAGCAACAATTTGCCCAACCATTCTGTAGTGACATTCCCAAGGAGAGCCCATTGCATGCCTTAATGTGCAAGAAGCATGGAGATCACCGCTGTGAAGGTCAAAATAGGAACTGCTAGAGAGAAAAAAAATTTTTCCTGAGCCAAAAGTCAAATCAGACAATCACCCAAATGAATGGATCACTCCTATGGACTATGGGTATTTGGTCTAACGATGACAGCATAAACATAACAAATAGGGGTTATGAGCAGGCAAAAATGACTGTTCTAAGTAATTAACACTACTTCCATAAAAATGCATCTTTATGTTTCCAGATAGTCGCTCCTGAAACGACTGCCTGCCAAAATGTCTGTGTCAGCAGATAAATCAGTCATTAAGTCCAAATTTCCAGAGTAAAAATACCGGGGGGGAAATAAATCTATATAATCACAAAAATATATTTCAAGACATCCACAGAATCACTGAGGAGAAAGGAAAGAATTTACTTTAAATAATAGATAATTATGGAGCCCACTGCTTTATCTGAATGAGCGCAAGGATTGTAAATATATAAAAAATAAATGTAACCTTCTTCATTATTGTTTCTTTCCCCCCCCCCCCCCAAGAAAAAGAAAAGAACGCACACATTCCCTGTTCCTCTGCATCTTGATGTCTTCCCCTCAAGCAGCAACTCTGATAAGAAAATCTCTGTATTAACTCTAGTGCTCAGATTCTGTTTGATCTCTAACCCACAAGAGATTTTCTTCCATTTCAAGTTAATAATCACAATACTGTTCAAATTCCCATAAATCCACAGGCTAGCACACACACACACACCCACTGTGTGATTTACTGGGTTACCATGTATTTATTTTCCCTATAAATTATTCAATGTTTAAAACATTTGAATGGAAGCTGACATAATTGCATCCTGTGTCAGGAAAAGAATATTTACCAATGAACCAGTTAAAAGGGTCCTGCAGGTTATGATGAATAGAAGAATAAGATAAAAATTGGAATAGATGACATGCATATGCATAAATGTCAACAAATTTACTGGGCAAGCAATGACGTACCATTACCCATGCTGGCTACTTCAATCTGATTGCTATGAAGGGAAATCTGTATATTTGCTAAAAGGATGACCGAAAATAGTTTGTTTGTTTTTTTTTCCAGTAGAATTAACAAAGATTTATTTTTCAATAGCAATCAAATAATTTTATGGCCAGCAATTTCTAAATTGGATACTGGATGTGAATTAAATCCACTACTGGAGGTCTGTTAATCTTGTCACAATAACTATATTATAAGAGGTTTTGGGGTAGTTTAAACCCAACATCAGCTGTTTAATAAAAAAGCATTTCCTTAAACTAACTCAAATGTACAAGAATATACAAACACTGTCAAAACAACAGTGGCTTCCCCAGTTGTACTTGGATGACACACATTTTTTTTTCTGTCTATCCAAATATTGCATAACTAAAACCCCATGAACTTAAATAAAATGTAAAAACAAAATAATGATTCAGTGATTTATACAGCCCTGAGATTAATCAAAATCAGTGATCAATCATGAACACATTGTCATAAAGTACTTGAATGCAAAAGCTGTGAATGATCCTTTGAAATTGGGTTGTTGAATTTTTACAGTTAAAAATAAAACCTTCTGCATCTCTGCTAATTTGGATTCTAAATCAGTTTATGATCAAGAAAGCAGTTATATGAATGAAATGAGATAAGTGAATGGAGTGCATTTATATGGTTCCTTCCCTATTTGATTTTTACTCTTCCGCATAAACAAACCACATAAAAAAAAAAAAAAACAAGAAAAAAAAAAAAAAAAAAAAAAAAAAAGATTTGTAACTTAAAACAAAGCACATTAAAACAAGCAATGGTGCACTATAAACAGAATTTCAAGAGGCTCATAACAGCATAGTATAAAAAAAGAAGAAAAAAAAAAAAAAAAAAAAGGATGCGCCAAAGACATCATTTTTGAATTCATCCAAATGGAAATTCCTCAGCAGAAAATTTGGCAAATAACTTGTAAATTAAGATTCAGCCTCACATGTCCTTAATGACTAAACTAATATGTCATTATATAAAATGTACTTCTCTGTCAGCAAAACCTCAAATGACAGCAAGGATTTAGGATCACCCCGAAATCCTTGGAATGAGGAATTAGGCACATCTCTGTATTGTAAAAACATCAATATAGTGGAGTGCCCATCTGGAGTAAGCTGATGCCTCTAGCATGTGAAACAGCCAGCATGAAGTGTCAGCTTTAGGAAAAGGTCCATGTTCTTTTTAAGGGCAGAAAGCTGTGAAACAACAGCTGTAGTTACTGGAAATCTTCAATAGCAGCGTTTGATTTGTGTCCCCTGGTTACTGCAGCCATTGAAAAGCAAGGTGTTGTGCATTTTCAAAGTCCCAAACATGGTGAAGATGCATTCGAATAGTTGTCCTGTGGCCAGCACAGATCTGGTGATATGTCATTTTGTCACTGCCAGGCAGCAGTTGAATAGAGATTAACCACATTAAATGCTACCATACTGAGAGTCCTGAGAAACCTTGACAGCTCCCCATTCAACAAAGAAAAAGGAAACTGTGCCAAAGAAGCCGAATATTACCATGATCAATAGCTGCCACTGCAGGATGAGATAGTTGCTGTAGAAGAAGGCAACAGCTGCACTGATGGACTAGAAAAGAAGGAGGACATTGTTACTAACAGTTAATTCCAATGCAACCGAGTCTTGAATCACTGAACTATAAATAAGTGCACTCTTCAGTAAATAAATCATTAGCAGACACATGTTAATCAGAACAAATCATCAAGTGTGCTCGACTTGCTGATTAGTCATTATACTTTCCCGAGATGTTCAGAAAACTAATGTGGATACAAAGCATGTTTGACCTACTCTTGGAGAGATCGCTCACTATTTCCACCATCTGTTTGTACTCTTATCAGTTGAGGTAATATAACTTTTCATTTACCAATTTTTCTCTCTCTATTCAATGGTTCGATGCACACGTTTAAGGGGGTTATTCACTAAGGTGCGAATTCGACTGTCGAATTCTCAAACGGCAGATTCCCATAGCAAATCCGCGACAATTTTCCCCATTGTAAAGTCGCCACAATTTTTTAAAGTTAAGATTGCGACAATTGTCCTATAATAAAGTCGCAACTGTGACAATATTCTCATTATAAAGACATGACTGTGACAATAGCAGCCTATTGCGACTGTCTTTATCTGGCGAATTCACACCTATAGGCAACAATTCAGACTTTCGTGAATAACCCCCTATATCTATATGTTGCTTGAGCATTCTCTTACCTGAACAAATTTGAAGACGGCAAACGCAGGAGCACTGTCCTCTGGATAAAGCGACCCTAAAATGCTCAGTAGCTGGGTATTGAAGCAGCTGTCCCCTAATCCTAGTAAAAAACTGCTGACAAGGGCCACAGTTTTGCTGAAAGAAAAGTTACAATTTAAAAGGTTATTAATCCAAGGCACACATGACGTTAAAGGTGGAAGGGTGTTTGCTAAAGAGTTAATTTGACAGTAGAAAAGGAAAAAGCAAAACAAAAATAAATAAATTTATGTTAATCGAGCAAGAGATTTTATTTTCAGCTACTTTGCCATTAAACCAGTGCCTTTTTTTAAGGAACCAGCAACATCTACAATTAAAAATTCTTATTTGGATTGGCATAGCAGTTATATATATACACTTGTAAAAATGTTATCTTTGAAGTTGAATTCAATTTTATTGGTTTCTCTATTGATCCTTACAAATTAGCAGCTTATTATTTGTCATGGTGAAACAAACCCCCCTGATTCAATTCACCAAAGTATAAAATTGCAAACAACTCTGAAGATGAATGCTGAACATTCACTCCTTTCTTCCATGTGTTCTGTTCTTCAAGTAAAATACTTGCAAATAGACAAGGAATACTCAGGATCTTCAGTGAATCAAGTAGCAATACTTCATCATTTATTTAAAGCCACTTTGGGTAACAGACCCTTTCCCAAATGTGAAAAGATTTTTCAGTGTCCCTGAATCTCCTGTACCTGTGTCCCCCAACAGACCTTTGAGAAACAAAAAGTACCAGGCTGCTAATTTCAAACCTGGTACCAAATGGATTGCAGTGATTATGTTTTCTGAACAGATAGAGAAATACACACACAATTAGTAAGGTTGAATGAGGAAATAAAAAGATTTAGTACCTGGGGTCTATGAAAGCACGGCTGTATGTTCCTTCTCGAGAAGCAATGGGGGCATCATTGGGAACATTAAGGAATATCATATAGAATGCTATAAAATGAACGACTAAACCCAAGAGAACCACTGGATTACGGCCAAAATTTTTACTTTTGCTGAGTAATCCAAAAACACCCCCTCCTGTAAGAAAAAAACATAAAAATTGTTAATGAAATGTGTAGAATTTAAAGAAAAATGTTTCAACTGCAGGGTATCAGGCACACAGAGAAAGATTGAAAAGCTGGTTTATAGAGGGAAAACACTATAGCCATAGCAGATGAAAAAAACAAAGGGAGAAATTCCCCTGGACTACAACTGAACTAAGGAGTCTCCTAGATCAGTTGTCCTCAACCACCTGTTCATGGCCCAGGACCCTCGGTACTGGATCACATGGTGGTGTTGCACATATGAGGGCTAGCAACATACGTTACCACATGCCCCCCCCACCTTACATATGTCAAAACTTTGCTGGGAGGGGAACTGGTCCATGATCCAGCAAATGTCGGGAATCACTGTCCTAGATGTGCTTGAATATGCATAGTGCATTTGCTGTAGAACCGCACTGTTTTTTTTTTTCTCATTAACTTGTATAAATTATTTAACTATGGGGATGCTTTTTATTAAAATTTAACATCTGTCTTTAAAGTGGGAGACATAAGAAATATAGATTTTGCATGTTCAAACATCTGCTAAAATCTACATAAAGTATGTTTCAGCATTACTTCTCTCTTAAAGGTAAGGAATGCACTTATATTACAGGAAATACACGTATATATTTACTAAACATATATATAATAAATAGGAAGTACTGTCTGTAGAGAGTGATGCATGTAAATATCAAACAGATCATTTTCATTGTACTTTTAAAGGTTTTTAGTTTTTTCTCTAAGTTTTACAATGCTATTGCATGGATCTGACATTCCCCAATGCACACACACTTGTATTATCCCACTTTCAGACTCTCAGCCTGCTGTACCTCTTAGTAGGCTAGTAGTGCTTCTATGCAGTGGCGCCTGATGATCTAATTCTTATCCTCTGTACGCTGCTCTGTCTGGGAGCTCAGGGGATTAGAATCAGATCATCCTCACTTCTGCCTAGAAGTACTAGCAGAATACAGGTGTCTTACTCCCCAGCGCTCCTATTAGGATGTCATGCTCAAGCGCTCTTCCTCCTCCTGGCTCTGTATAATCTATTCCCCATAGGCATGCGCAGGACATTTCATTAGGCTGTGCCCCAAAGAAAAAATTCTTAAAAGGTAAGGTTTTTCTCTGTCCCTATACCTGCTGCTTTTCATCCCCTGCTGCCTCCTCCATGCTGCTTTTCATCCCCTGCTGCCTCCTCCATGCTGCTTTTCATCCCCTGCTGCCCCCCTCCACGCTGCTTTCTTTTCCCGTGAGCTACAGGCCCCACAACACCCCCCATTCCCCATATTGTGCTTCCCCCACAACCCTGCTCCCACACTGTGCCTCCCCCCTACAACCCTGCGCCCACAACCACCCTCCCACACTATGCTGCCCCTCCTTCCTACTCCCTACCCTCTGAAGGAGGGAGGACTGCCAATCACAGGAAGTTACATCATGCTGGAAGGAGGA
The DNA here is from genome assembly GCA_019650415.1 of Pipa parva. Taxonomy (NCBI): domain Eukaryota; kingdom Metazoa; phylum Chordata; class Amphibia; order Anura; family Pipidae; genus Pipa; species Pipa parva. The sequence goes on along the minus strand of WMED01030813.1, from coordinate 3,962 downwards.
ACACTGTAGCACTCAGCTCTACAGCAGACAGAGCCATGCCATGGAGGAAGTAGGTAAGGACAGGGAAAAAGGGGGGTGAGCACCAAGATAGCGCCCATCTCCTGCAGTGCCCTAGGCGGCTGCCTACCCTTGGCTCGGCCCTGCATCTGTATGTTACTCCCCTTATTAAAGCTTCCATCAGTACAATTTATTATAAAAGCACCTGAATCCAGTATGCTCTGAGTGTGTTCTAAACACGTTCTGCGAAAGACATGGAGGTTAACTGGAATTTTTATAAAACAGTCACAGACCCTAAAAGGACTTATTTTTTATGAAAACAAAAAAGAACGTAAGTAGAAACAATTTTATTGGCAATGAGCTGCAACAGGTAGGTGCCAATGGTTTTATAATAAAAAAACTCACCCAAAACTTCACCCAGGCCAACAAATATGCCTGAAAGTCCAATTAGGCTCTTAGCGTCACTTCCAAAATAGTTGATGGAACCAATACAAGTGCCATAAACACCAGAATAAAATGTGAGCTCTAGACCTAAAAATAAAAACAACATGATCATCATACCTATACAGAATATTTAAAAATAAAAACTATGTAGTGCTGATCATACATACTGAAATCATCATCAAAATAAATTTATTATTGGAGATTTTTAAAGTGTACATGGACATGGTGGTAGAACACATACTACTTTAGTAAACAATAGAAATAGGGGGGAATTCACCATTGAGCGAAGTGAGCTCCGAATCTTTCGGCTCACTTCGCACATGGTGTTATGCGCTCACTGATGTCCTACATGTGGACATCAGCAAGCGCTTTAAAGGGATTCCAGTCTCGCCGAGACCAAAAGAGTTGTCTTGCCGAGAATGGAATCCCTTTAAAGCGCTCGCTGATGTCTGCGTGCAGGACATCAGCGAGCGCATAACACCATGTGCGAAGTGAGCCGAAGGATTCTGAGCTCACTTCACTCAATGGTGAATTCCCCCCATAGCGTACATGGCTCTGAATGTCAGGAAGCGCTGGTAAACCAGTTGTGAAAGTGCACAAAATAGGTCATCCAAGATGAAAGACAAAAGAAATATAATTTTTCTAAGCTAGTTTAAATGATGAGCTACAGTCAAACCAACAATGCTTTTAACTCATATGTCTTCTTACAATAAAGAGTAAATAATTGATTTTTAAGACCGCCATTTACAGTATATAATGTTCTACTCTCGTCCTGTTGTGAGCCTACTGACACTGTTCTTGCGTCACACATAATGCTTGGTTAGCAGTGTGTCCACTTGAAAAGGCTGCTGCATTATATAATGTTTTGGAAGAGCATTAGGAATTCAGAATGAGCGTGAGATGCGTAGTTCCATCTTTTTTTTCTTCTCTAATAGCCAATCTTTACCTGCCGTCACTGTTGAAATCATTAACACATTTCATTATTTTTGCTGTGATCCTTTGATGGTGGAGTTTGCCCTGTAGGGGACAATAATCAATGACCTCCCTCCTGCAATGGCTTTTGCCCAGAGAACCACTTAAAAAGAAGAAATCTAACAAAGCTGTTTTTTAACAAGCATTTGCCATCAAAAATAAAAGATAGGAACACACAGATGCTGCTTTATTTCAACACTTCGCTGTGCATTATATGCTTTAGCTGAAAGTCGTATAAAATGGACTGGGATCAATGAGATTTCTAAACAGTGACTAATTTAAAGAAATAACTGTTTGATTATTTGCCAGTACAGCAGAACTGAAAGTAACCCTTTATGTTCTGCTGAATGATGGTTGGTGAATGGCTTCAATTTTCATAAAAAGATATTGGTAGTTTCTTTGTCTTGCACTCATAGAGGCACCAGTAATTTTGCTTAAGGAATCCTGTAATATAGTCTTCCTTTGGTAAGTGGAGCAGTAGCGATAGGGTAGTCCCATTCTCTTCTAGGCACACCCACAAATCATTAGGACACATCTCCCAAGCACAGCCATTCTAAAAGCTATAGATTGTCATGCAGAACTAAGACTGTCAGGGAAATTTAGGAGTAAGACAGAAGGTTTACAGTAGAGACACAGATAACAAATCACTTGCTCTGCAGGACTAGCAAATATCTAGCAGTGTTGCTAAAATTCACAGAGGCAGACAAAACCCAAAACCAGTAATAGCATTAAATCCTTTATTTCGTATAGAGAGGAGGGGTGGTAATAATGATACATGTGACAAAATATATATCCTTATTTGACAACATTCCTTTTAAAAGGTCTCACCAAGAGTGGGAACAGTTACCTGTGTATGCCACTAGTACACTTAGCAGAGTCATCTCTTTGGTGATAGATAATTTCAGAGACTTTACTGCAGGGAAAATACAGAAATGGTTATAGATTAGGAGAGATACATTCAGTTATTTGGTTGTTAAATCTCCACAGATCTATCACTTCTTAAAAAACCGACTACTTACTGAATGCATCCAAGGCTTTTGACGCATAGCTTTGTGAAGACCTATCATGTAATAGAAGAAACGTGATAAGATGTTGATTTTAATTTAGTTAAGTCACGAACAAACCCAAATAAAAGATTGATTTGAACCTCAAACACACACAGCAGAAATATGCTGATCACAGGAAATATATAGGTACAAGACATTTTTTTTTTCCATTTATAGAATCTTGTTGAGCTGAATGTGCTATCTTTATCTGAAAAGGTTTATAATGGCCAACATAGATTTGTTTTCATTTTCATTCTATGAGCTTCCTAACTCTCAGCATATTGTCTTCTTTACATTTTGTAGTGATGTGCTCCCAAAAAAAAAAAAAAAAAAAAAAAAAAGTAGTCCTATATTTTAGTACACATGTATCTCTAAATGTGTTGTGCTATAGCAACATTTTCTAACAAGACACAAAAGCCTGGGAAGAGAGCAGCACAGAGAAAAGAAATACAAATGGCTCTTGTACTGAAATTGCCATTTCTTGACAATAGGAAAGCTTCTTTACCACTCTAGTATTTGTACAGAAAATTAAATCACACAGAAAAGGGCAGAAACATTCAGCAATGCAAAGCATTTTCAAACCCAGCTTTTATTTCATAGACATCATTAGAGGGCTGTTAACTGTACAGTGGAATCAATAATATGCTGCAAATACTTGGGACTTTTAAAACCATGGCGCCCCCTAGAGTTTACTGAAAACACTGCAGGAACACAGCTGAAAATACACCCAGAAATATATGTATGTATATTTTTATTTATAAAGCACCACAAGATTACGCAGTGTTGTACAATCCAGTAATAATACAGACAAGGGTAAAGTGTGGAACAATGAACAAGTGAAGTAAAATACAAGCAAATAATTAAGAAAATACATCACTCTACGTGCCAGGCCATTTTTGAAACAAGAGGACAGAGGTCCCTGCCCCATAAAGCTTACAATCTACACAGAAGGCTGATGTCTCACAGCAATACAACACGCTAATAATAGCCTCATATGAATCTGGCTGCTAGGCATCATGCTAGGATATCAGTAAAAAGTGCAGATATTCACATATGAACCCAGCCCATTTGCAAGAGAAACATTTGGAGCGACTTCCTCAGTAGAAGGCTGTTTGTGCCATTGCAAATCATGGCTGAGTCAGTGTGTTTTATAATGTTTTTAACAGTTATTGGTATGACTAATCAGTATATAGAATATATATAAACTGGTAGCGCTAAAATGAAAATACAAGTGTGATAAAATATCAACAAAGTGTCCAAAAAATCAAAGTCCAAAACAAATAAGTCTTATAAAAATGAAATAAAAAATCCTGGAATAAAAGGTCCTGGTGGTGAACTCAGGTGAATTGATTGCAGCTTTCCAATTATGGGAGCCTCAGACCTCAAAGGATAGATTACAGAAATTGCTGGAAGGAAAGCGCAAACGAAAACAACAGCAATAAGTGCCTTATCAAATATAAATGAATTGGTGTGAAAATCCCCAACACATATACCAAATAATAA
>WMED01030812.1:0-10040 GCA_019650415.1 Pipa parva | reverse complement strand
CGATAATGCGTTGCTCCTCTTCCTCTGCAGCTTGATCCTGTCAGGGCTGTGTGACCGTGCACGCCTGTGGAGCTTCCGGGAGGTGGGGTAAAGCAGCCGGCTCAGCTACAAAGAAAATTAGAGAGCCTCACCCGCGCAGACGCACTAACAGCCGATAGCTCATTAAAACAAAGTGAATATTCATGAATGTGAATATTCACTTTGTTTTAATGAGCTATTGGCTGTTAGTGCGTCTGCGGGTGAGTCTATCTCCTTTTCTTTATAACTGCGCTGAGTCGGCTGTTTTACCCCACCTCCCGGAAGCTCCACACGGTGCCCACGATTACCAGATATTGCAGTTTTGCAATATCGGGAGAACACTGTGTGCGATAGTATCGTGAACGATACATATCACACACCCCTAGGTATGGTTGCCAAACACTTCAAACCTTACACAGGTTAGAAGAGTGATCAACTAAAAAAAATAAGTTTTTGCAGTCAAAACAACTCCTTACTTTTCAGATTCACGTTAGAAAAATACACACCTTCAATTATCCAGGCATGGCGTGCTTGTTGTAGATGCAAAGATGCAAAGCCAAAACAGTATTTTTTTCCCTAAAACATCAGCATTACAGTATAATCCCCCAGCTAAATATGAATGATCAGAACAACGCCCAATATGTAAATGAATGGTTACCATGCACTCCAAAATGAAGCACACAATAGTACTTTAAAAGCTGGAAGTTTTACAGCTGCAGCCAAAGCTTTTTGGGCAAAAAATAACACTTGGCATTTAAATACCCCCCACAAGTATGTATTTAGGTATAGTTAGAAGTATAGAGCTATATAGATAGATATGACTTTGCAGAAAGTGTTAAAAATGGCTTTAAAAATTCAGTCTCATTATTCTGGCATTTCGTAAATATAAATAATTTTGGAAATCTTAATTGACCTAAAACAGGTAAGGTTAATCTGATTTCATGTGAGATAGTGGGAAAAACAGGCATATTTGTCTGCTTATATAGTGTATGTTAAACTTCTGGCTGATCAGTACTGTGTTTACTACACTGCAAGCAATGGGTCGGACAGCAGGGAGTGAATGTCTGCATGATATATGTGGTGCTTCCAAGGCTATTAAGAGTTAATTTACCAGCATCCGCAGCACGATATAGGGTGTAGCACACTCCCCCAGTGTGGTCACCAGGTGGGGGGCATGGCCAAACATGCAGAACTTTTCTTAATAGGGAACAATAGTCAGATTACATCTTTACGTATGTTGTACTATACCTTAGTAAGAAGTGTTTCTCCCCAGTAGCTGTTTCATGTGATGCTGAATGAGTTGGCAGCTTTTCAAAACTCCCGCTCAAAGAAGTGTATGTGTGTGTGTGAGACGTACTGGCCAATTTTTCATGAAAAGGTACTCTCCCCCAGACATTTTTTCCCCCTACTTACTACTTAGCACATGTGCACAAGTCAGATTTCCCTCTGTAATCTTCTGCATTCCAACTTAATTTATGTGGCCAAAAGGTCAGCAAACTGATAGCAATAGCAATCGGGCATCTTTTTTTCTCGTGCAGAACAGAAAGGAAAGGGAGAGGAAAATGTCAGCTCTCAGGAAAACTAATTAAGGGAAACAAACTGCAAGCATTATTTCTTCCCTAAACCTTTTCTTTTTTTAACAATTTGTGTCGGCAATTGGCTTAGTATAAAGGAATTTTATATGTATGTGTGGAGTTATATCAGCACTATAGTGCTCCTTTAAAGGAGATCTAAAGCTAGAAATAAAAAGTAGACACCTAAAACAATACCTTCTTTTATGATAAAACATGGCAATGACAGCTTGAACTGTGCTGCCATAACTCTGCACTGCATTCTTCACAACGTTTGGGAGGGTACAGCAACCAGGGCGAAGTGCTGCCTACTTATGTAAAAGAGCATACACGTCATCACTCTCATCGTGTGCTCATTGCCGAAAAGGTGACGTCACTCACCAGCGCTGTCCCCCGAAGTGCGCAGTGCTAAAGAGTAATGTCCTCGCACCTGCGTTTGGGATGGAGCACTCCCCAGCAAGCGAGCGCTCCTTCATTGTAGGCTGCGGATCCGGCCTGAAAACTGTCAGGTAGGGTCCGCGGTCTGCACTAAAGGCAGCGGTGGCGACGGCATATGTGCCATAGGTTCACCATCCCTGTCCTAGACATTGCTACTATAGCCTTCCTGAACCTTAGGGAAGTGTGCAATATTCAAGTTATATGCAGTCTTATGACTAGAGTATTCAGCAACATTAACTATCATTACTGTACTCACAAGTATTAGCAGGATGGTAAAGAAACTCACCAGTTAGAATCTAGAGCAGTGGTCTCAAACTCAATTTACCCGGGGGCCGCAGGAGCTAGAGTCTGGGTGAGGTTGGGCCGCATCAGGTTTTCCACAAGAAAACAACAGATTAAAAACAATACATGGCCCTGCAGGGCAATCAGCGGCTTTGTGGGGCAATATGCAGTTCTGCTGGGTGATTTGCATCTGCTGGAAAAATTAGCACCTTTGTGGGGAAATACATGGGTCAGTGGGGCAATGTGTGGGTCTGCTGGGCAATATATGGCTCTGCAGGGCAATGTGCGGCTTTATGGGCTACTGGCACATCTGTTATGTTGTTTTTTTTATTATAATTGTGGGTAAATTTTATGGCTGGGGGGCAATCTGAGGCCACTGGGGGGTATTGTGGGGCCACTGGGGAGTGTGGGGCTATTGAGGGGGTTTGTGGGGTCATTGGGGTTTTATTTATAATTTTTCATTGTTGGCTATGGGGGGCGATTGGGGGGATAGTGGGGGGAGTCTTACTTACCCCCCACCCCGGCAGAGTTCGGCAGCACGTGCTGTTGCTGCTGCAGCTGGCAGCACTAAACAGGAGAAGGAACCCAGAAGCGCTGATCACATGGGCTCCTGGGTTCCTATTGGAACGGTATCCGATTGGTCACAGGAGCCCTCCCCAAACCACAGAGGGAGTCAGCCAGGACTCCCTCTGAGTTGGATCAAGTGGGGGGCCGCAAACTATCATCTTGAGGGCCGTGAGTTTGAGACCCCTGATCTAGAGGAAAGAGAACACTAGTTACACAAGAAAGGTTTGACTGTCTGGTAATCATTTTAACCCACTTGGATGGAGGTTGTCTAAACTAGCAATCCATATGGCTTGTTTTTGTAAAAGTACCTTTATTGTTCTTATTTATATATGATACTTTGTTTTGACTAACAGTTCATTGTTTATGACAAGCTAGAGATATTCTCTCTATCAGGTCAGAGCAGTATTCAAAACTCCCCAATTGATATTGCTTCCTGATTGGTATATGATTCTCTTGATGGTGGGATTTTTTACATTTATTCTTGGCCATTTTCTATTGCAGTATTACTTTATAAAGGGTTTTTGTGGCTTGAAATGTGAAATAAATCACTTTGCACCATATGCACATGCACCAATTCTTTATTACATATATTCACTATCATGGAGATCTATGGCAACTGCTTAAGAGGTCCCTCACCTTGCAGTTTGTTCAGTCGTAATGCTAAATTTGTCTCTAGGGTTAAAAAACAAACAAACTCACATCTGCATCTGTCTTTAGTATTATTGCATCCAGATGTGGAGCCATTCTGAGACTGCACTGTGTCAAGCATTAACAGCACTTCAGTGTCAGTTCAAGTAATACTGTATGCATTGTAAGGAATGAGTGTGGATCATTCTATGGACAATGCTTAACGGAGAAGTAAAGTGCTTGAATGTGTAGGGGTGATGCAGACTGGTAAATCGAAATATGCTTACCAATGTATGTGTTTTCTGCCCTGCTGCTGCATCTTTCTTCTTGCTCCAGCTGCTCTTTACTTGGGCAGTTCTATTGTCTCGATTCTGCTAAAACGCTGCCTCCTCTCCTTCATCACTGATGCACAGAAGTGGTATCAGGTCTCAATACAGCCACTGCGCATGTGTGCCAGATAGAATGGAGAAGACAGAAAATGCTTTTGGATCGTTGCACTGGAAGCCGCAAAGTCAAGAAGAGCTGGAGCAAGAACGAAGAGGTAGCTGGGGACAAAATATACATTAGAAGGGTATATTTATACACCCCAGGCTCCCTCGCCTCCAGACATTCAAGTATTTTATTTTTATTTTCGAACAAGGAGTCTGTCCCAACAATTTAAGGTGCCTATCTTTGCACAGGAAATGAGCAAGTGAACAAGGCACATCCAATCTAGCAAATGATTCAGCAGGGATTTGTACTATTTTAGTTCTTGTGGTTATCAGAGCTTAAATGGTTTCTTATGGGCAAGCATGAGCAATCCAGGCACTGACTTGTAATAGAGTGGAGTTGTTTTTCTTTTCACATATTATATTGACTTTATGGTTTGTGTATACAATGATGTAGCATTTGAGCAGGGACAAATAAAAAGGTACTGCTAATAATATACAAGAACTAATGAGATGTTGTGTGGAATCAGGAAAATCATGTTAGCTTTGACAAACTGGAGACTGAAAGATTTTTTTTTTCTTCATTTTTTTTGCCTTCTTTCAGTAGTTGTGTGTATACATTAGTTATGGTTGTCTTAGAACATAAATACATGAAAGATATGGTTATTTCTCCCCAACTACAAATACTATGATGTAAGGGGCTGTAAACCTTTGCTACTACCTACTACTATACTATACTTTACTTTACTTTACTACTACCTACTATTACTATACTAATCTCCTTTTTTCCTCCTAATTTCTTTGCCACATTTCAACAATAGAATTAAATACTACTTATGCAAAAATAGTCCTTACACCAGCAGCCCTGTCTGGGTAAGGTTGCCATACAATATACAAAACCTCTGGGTTTTAATGTGTGTGCCAAGATTCATTTGTAACTCTAGTGGGAAGAGAGACATTTTAATTACTTGTATTTAGTGTACTTTTTTTATAGTACGGGAGATTAAAACTGGCCTTACCTGGTTACTAAGTCTGCTATGTTTTGCCAAATTAGCAGACCATCAAGCCACCAGACAATTGGGGAAATCCAGGGATACATGACTGATGTTGGAAGCATTGTCTCATTTTATAAAGGTTGTGCGAAATGTAACTGAGCCCTTTCATTGTTTTATTGCCAAGCGCAAGACTCTCAATAATGGTAAAACCCTGGTGGAGTCCAACACTGCATTAGGGCAATGACAATGGTAGGGCAGAGTTACATATTGTACTCTCACTTTAAATGACTAAAGGCCAAACAACTAAATCTAGTTTTCCATGAGGGTGACATGACTAATCATGGTTACATTTTGCTATAGGGCACATAGTGCACATTAGTGTTGTTAGGTAGTTTACCACATTTCTATTCTGATGATAAATTAATTTATATGAAGTCTGTAGTTTTACTTTTAATTTTTATGTAAAATCAGATTGTTTTTGATGTTGCTGTTTACTAAAATCCATATAGTGCTAATATTTTATATGCATTCCTACATTTTTTAGATATACAAGAATTTTATGAAGTGACCTTACTGGACAATCCTAAAAGTATTGACAACACAAAGCCTCCTGAACCAGCCCAACCAGTGAATGCATGGGAGTTTCCTAGCTCAAAAATAACCTCTGAAACTCTGCCAAGAAACCACAGTCCAATTGCTGAGGTACGTGTGTTTTTCTTTATATCATGATCTATACTATAGCATTTCTGTTGAAGGCTTTTTTACTATCACAATGTTTTATTCTAAAAATCAAATGTTTAATTGGTCAGGACTATTCATTGTGCACAGATCTTTAAACATCCCCAACTTAGTTGAAACTACACAGTAGGGCTAACTGCTCTTGTGTTAAGTCATGTGATTGATTTTTGTGGCACTTGGGTAAGTTATTATATACAACTTGACAATGTTATACTAAAGAATACTGCAAAAGGAGTGTTTGTGCGGAGGGGGCACCAGTAAGCTTCTGTACAGGTATAGTGTGTCCTAACATTCTAAATGTGAAGGTACATCTTGTTTTGCTTCTTTTTCCCCTGTATACTCATATATTACTGGCATATTATGGAAACCCACCACAATAATTTGTATTTTTTTTTAATTGACCTAATGTTTCATATGGTCTGTTTTTGAGCCTTTCATTATATAATCTGTGGAAAAGGCTATTTGATTATATAGGAAAGTGAAATTACTAATCTTTGGCACTGTGTGGTTGTCTTTTTTTTTTTTTTTGTTGTTTTTTTAATAAGTTTTTTTTTTTAGTGAAGCTCTGAGCTCTACTGAGTGAGGAGAGAAGTATTCACAGCTGCATTGTTGTATGCCCATACCTCTTACTGCATACTGTGTCCATCATGACATAGTTTAAAATATAAACAGTTCATAAATATTTGCGCTGTGATAGAATTTATTCTGTTTTGCTTCGATGTTGGAGCACATTACATTTACAATCTTTCTCATAACAGTGTAATGATCTCCATATATCATGATAATGTTGGCGCATTATGTTGTTAAACTTGGTCATGAGCTTGTTTTTCTGACCACTGTATGGGTTCTAGGCATGTCCCAAAATACTCGTAAAGAAGGAATCAATATTTCAATTGGGAGAAATATTAAAATCACATACAATAATCACTCTATCTTTTTAAACAGGTTCCTTATAACTCAGTAGCTTAGAGATGAAATTGCATTGATCCAAATTAGGATTATATACACTATAAAATATAACACATGGGTCCTCTATTGTTGTTTTTTTGGCCAGTGTATAAAAATGAACTGTAAGTACCATGAGGAAAAGTTTAGATGTAGAACAGTATTTATTTGGAGAGAATCCTCTTAGGAGTCAACTATTGGTTAAGCATTGTGCTGACCTTTTGACCTCCTCAATCAAGCTTGTTTAAATTTGGAATGCAGGAGATTACAGAGGATCTGACTTGGGAACACTGGGGAGAATCCCTTCTCACTAAGGTATAGTACTGCACATGTGAAGATGTAATCTGACTATAGTTCTCCATTTAAAATACATTTACCCCAATCATTGAAAACAGGTTGCATTCATAGTATATTTTTAATCTATGGTTCCAAAAATGTTAAATTCTGTGTAGAAAGTAAAATATTGAGCTTGAAAAATTGGGCAATTTTGAAGTGTCTAAATAAATAAAAGGAAATAATTTTTTGCAGTGCTACTTTAAAAACATTGAACACTGATTTAAGATCAAAGCAAAACATTTTTTTCCTGATAATATCCCTTGAACATAATCTGAAATGAAATTTGCTTGTTTAGTACTTGATGCTAAGCTTACTGGTTGGTTCTTAGGTCAAATGATTTGGCCAGTCAGGAATATTTTATTATTTAGTATTGAAAATCTCCATAGAAATATGTTTGGAATCGCAATACTGCTACAAGCTGAAGCAAAAACCTGTAAGTTTTGGGATGTATAGTTTAATCTGAGTAGGTAAGATTATTTTCTAATTCAACTACTTCTTCTGTTGGCTGTAACATCAGCTACAAAGGCAAGGTAGCTTTTTCCATATGCCTTTTTTATATCCAAGCCATGAACTTACATTACTGTGTTTTACCAATAAAGGGGGTAAGATTTGAAACACTGGGATTTCTCTTCGAACTTTGCTTTGACTGTAGTATTGTATAATCTTTATTTTTAAAATATCCTTGTCAAAAACTGTACTGGTTTGAGTTGTTCATGGTCTATTGATCATTTTAACAGGGATTTTACAAGATTATTAAATATTTCCATCAGCCTAAAAGACATGCTTAGGGACAACTTTTTGGACTTGTATTATTAGAGATTCTGGGGTATAGTGTAAGATCATTAGTGAAGATATTTTTTTAGAACTGTATCTAGATATCTCTAATAAGTTATAGTTTATTTTGGTGTTTACAGAACATTAAAATAAAGAATATATATATTTTTAATATAAAACTTGTATAGTGCTAAAATGTTGTTGTTGCCAAACAGCATTTTTTTTTTAAATGAATATTTAAATTCTTCTCATCATTACATTTGCAGATGTATTAGTAGGAGTTGTTTCATGTAGTTGTTTGAGATTCTAAAAGTGAGAATTGCATTTTAATGAAGTGAGTCATTTAAATGTGGGAGTCAGAGATAATTGAGTTGGTGAGGAATAAAACATAGGCATAGTAGATCTTAAAATGCCACCCTTAAAACCATCATCTCATTTCTTTACTTTGGGTGTTGGATCTCTGTTTTTTTATTTTCTTTTCTTCTCCTGCATAATTTTGTTTCTCTTGAAATTTAAAATTCTAAAATATTTGTAGAAAGTTTGTTGTTTCAACCTTCAGCAGAATTCTTTTTTTTTTTTGGGTGCTCTGGAACACTTCATAAATATGTATTATCATGTTCCATTGTATACCCAGCAGACAAAATATAACTGCATACAGCAAAGGTAAAAAAATAATAGAAAAACTGAAACAATAGAAATCAAGAATTCAACTTCAAAGAAATTTTTTTTTACAAGTAATATAGAGGTATAGCTGTCATAACAATGGAAAAGGAATTTCTCTTTTCCTGGTATGATTGGTCCTGTAAGTTAAAACAAAAAGAGACCACTCTAAACTCCCTCACCAATACCATTAAACCGGTGCAAGCTCCTAGATGTCTGCAGTATTTGTATTCCCAGCAAGACTTCATTCAAGATGCTGGTAATGAGTACACCATCTCGTCAATAGTAAATCGAAAAACAAAAAGTGATTTTGTAGATAACTCACTCCTTAAAATCCAATACATTTATTGTGAAATATTATTTAAAAACAAAAAGCAGGCTGGGGTCAAAAATACAAAATCACACCACACCAAACATAAAGGGGGTAATTCAGCATAGTGCGAACTCACTTCTCGATCCTTCGCATCAGCTCGCAGAGACTGTTGCGCACTCGCTGATGTCCTACATGCGGACATCAGTGAACGCTTTAAAGGTATTCCAGTCTCGCGAGGCGACTAAAGTGGTCTCTTCAAGACTGGAATACCTTTAAAGCGCTCGCTGATGTCCACGTGTAGGACATCAGTGAGCGCGTAACAGTCTCAGCAAGCTGATGCGAAGGATCGGGAGGTAAGTTCACACTATGCTGAATTACCCCCTAAATGCAGACTTCTTCTACCACTAGGGTTTGTTTAGATAAGAGAAAAAGCTTCCTTCCAGAACAGACTCCACATAGGGAGAATGTATTGACATTCCCAGGATCCTGATGCGAAGGATCAGGAAGTGAGTTCGCACTAAGGTGAATTACCCCCAAAGCCTTATGCGTTTCAGGGTATTCACCCTTTATTCATAGGCAAAAAAAAAAACCACATGGAAGCATAATCTATTTAAAACCACTACTTCCAATCAGTGAAATGTAATTCAGTGGCATCCTATGCGAAACAAACATTTAACCCTTTCACTGCCAGCCGATTTTTTTCCCCTGTGCATCCTGTATTGCCAAGCTGTTTTTAAGCATTTTGCGCTGTATGTGTTTTACCAAAGATTTGGCAGGGAAAGCAATATAATTTCCAGGAAAATTTTATATATTGTTTTTTTCAACACACTTTGGGCTTTAACATGCAATGTTTCTTTTGTTTTTCATGAAAAATAACATTTTACCTTGTGAAAACTCCCCCAAAGTATATAGTTACTAAAAGTACACATATTCAGCTATCCATGAGTACCAAGCATGTGCTCGTGGATGCAGATTTGTGACCGCAGGCTCCCATGAAACTTACTGTTTTATTTCAGTTTACTAAAAAAAAATAATGCACATTCAACACTGCATTTTTTTTAAATACCTGAAGGAAAACCCCACAAACCATGCTAAATCTGAAAGCGCAAATTCTCCTGAGCGCAATGGTATGCAATATATGTAGGTGTGCTCAAAAATACAGTTATCAAACACTCTAAAGCGAAGCAAGTGCGCAAAGGTAATTTCAGCTGAAAATCTGAGTGCTGCAGCCCAAGTGCCCTCCTTGCAGGTTTTCCAGATAAACTACCATTTACCTTGTGAATACCCTCCACAAAGTATATATCCCCTAAAAGCACACACCTTCAGCTATCTAGGCATATCAGGCTTG